>RJWT010004973.1:0-21681 GCA_004365215.1 Cuniculus paca
GTTCCTATCTTCTCGCTTATTGCTTTCAAATAGTAGGAAAGGGACTTAAACCAATCAAATCAAAGAATAAAAGCACCATTGGATTTCAGAACCATTTCTCCATATTTATCAGGAATTTTGTATCTTATTGAGTCTTTCAGTTTCTTACACTAGGGAGGCAATGCGGTGTTTACACATGTGTGTTTGGTTTATTTCACTTGCAGTGTTCTGCTTTGAAATGCTATATTATGTTTGACTCTATTCTGTTTTCTTTCGCTTTTTTCATTGTTTTGTTTTGTCCTATTTTCTTTAAAATAAAAAAAAAAGTTGAGTGAAAAAGTTAAGAAACAATGACATTAATGTAAATTAAAATCATGCACACAGAAAACAAAGTGGACCTTGGTTGGGAAAAGTCAGTGGGGAGCACTGTGTCTTTAACACTTGATGTACACAATTGTCTCCAAGCAGTGAACATGCTAGTAACTTCGAACAGTGAGGGACACTTCAGTGCTTTGTGCAAAGTGCAGTGCATGTATTTTCTTTGCAGATCCTTACAGTGTCCCAGGAAATGGGTGAGATGGAGTTGTGGGATAGGAGTCTCAGAGTGCCTCACCTGTCACTGACCCTGTCACTGACACTTAGCTTACTCCTTTCTATTTATTTTCTATTTTCCAGTCTAATTTTGGAAACATTTTTCCTATTAAAGTTATTGGCTAAAACTAGAATATAGTATTCAGAAACACAAATATTTAGTCTTGTAATGATGAACAGGGACTACTTACCTTAGGAAACAGAGTAGAGATAGCTCCAGGCTAACAAGCAAAGCCAGGCACAGAGCTGCCACTGGCAAGATGGGTGAGGGCCGTTCACATCATCAGGTAGGAGGGTTCTCCTACCTTCCTCTGGGGACCACAGATTCCTCACCTGTAGAGATGGAGGAGGTGGGTGGATGGGGAAGTTTGTTCCAATACAATTTTCAGGACCTTCTGTTTCAGTTTAAATACAAGTTCTCAGGTCCCAGTGTCTCTGGAGGCTTGGTCACTCAGACCTGGACAGAGCCGATTTATTTTCAAGTACCCAGGCTGGGTCAGGTGGGCTGGCAAGATTCCTCTGACATTCAAGCCTTGAAGAGCAATAAGGTTGTTTATATCTTTTCCTACTTTCAAAAATATTTTTGAGTCTGGGCTGGAGCTCAGTGGTAGAGCATATGCCTGACATGCATAGGGCTCTGGCTTGCATTGCTGCAAATAAATAAATAAAATATTTTAAAAACCAAAAAATTTTATTATCCTCTTCCCCACCAGACCACTACTTTGATGACTTGATTAGAGATGTATTTCCTTGATTCTAAGGCATCTTCCTTTCTGTTTCACAGAGTTCAGCTTTCCTAAAATCAGAACAAGTCTTACAATTCAATGTGGGAAGCTTTTCTTTCATGGAAAAACTGCTGCGAAGTTTAGGGTGCGTCTCTTAGTTCATAGCATCATGCAATCAGAGAAATAGCACAGCTGAGTTCAGAAAATATGAAAGTAAAAATCACAAGCCCAAAAATTCTCCATAATCCCATTTCCAGAGGGATTTTTGGCCAGTATTTTATAACATTTCTTTCTTGTGCCTTAAGTTTGTCATTCTAGGCTTTCTTCTGTCACTAGCGAGGAATTGCTAAAAACTATCCTACATCTGCCTGCACACCAGATTTGGGGTGGGAACTTAGAAAAAGTAAGAATCCCAACCCCTCTGTGGCAGTACTTTAGAACATGACTGCTTCACTTCGCAGAACAACCTTGAAAGGTGCAGGCTTTTGTTTCTCCTCAACACTGAGGAAGGAAAAAACTTGTCCAGGTTGTTGTGATGATAGAATGACTGAACAGTGACTTGAGCACAGGCAGCTGCCTCTGATGCTGCTTGCCTGGGCAGAGGCCAGTCTAGTCCCAGGAGGGAAGCTTTATGGATTATCAGTGGGGACAATAGGGTAGAATTGTTTCTTCTGAGCCAGGGACATCTTAGAGTATCATGAAGAGGCTGTGTTAAAGCAAAAATATGGAGCTGGGGCCTGAGTCTGAATCCAGGTCCTCTTTCTTACAGATCCTTTAACCATACTGAGCCTCAATTTCCTTCTTTGCAAAGCAGAGATAAACTATACCTTTCTCAAAGAACGATAGAAAAAAGGAAAATTTATTTATGCAAAGTGCAAGGCTCAGAAAGAGTGCTTAATACAAGAGAGAATAGAATCCTGGGGTTTGGAGCAAGGGTGTAGAGAAAATATTAGAGATCCTTATGGCATGCCACTAAAAATATAAATATTCCAAAAGGTGTGGCTATTGTGGTCAAGTTCTATTTGAAATATATTGAGAGTTTCTATTAGAATCTGTTTTATTTATATCTGTATCTATTTTTTTCTCTTTGCAAAGACAGAAGTCAGTTTGGTTCACAGTTAAATAATAAAAATAATCTTCAAGTTTGAGTATATATCCAAGAGGGTATATGTCCTTTGTCCTGAAACTTCTCTTTCTACACAAGTTCAACTTAGAACCTCTAGTTCCTGCAACAACCAGGGTGGACACAGGTGTCTGTGTTTTCAGGCATCCCCAGGTGATCACAACAAGCCCCTGGAATACAGCTGGGCCCACCCAAGCCTGCCCTGATTACCCTCCTGATGTCCATAGGCCAGGCCTTGGGGGCGGAACACAGCAGGGCTGCCAATCTCTGATGTTATGTTTAAGGCCAAGAGAGGAAAAAGATGAACCTGGGGCAAGAAGGTGAATCCTTCTGGAGCACTTTGGGGGCAGCCTTGGGATGAGGCTGAAACTGCAGGGTTCGGATGCCCATATATGCACCCAAGTCCTCCATCCTCTACTGCTTGTCCTCAGGGAGATGGCCACCTTCCAGCCCCTCTGTTCTTGTCTGTAAAGTGGGTAGTTGTACAGATCACAAGAAAAGATGAAGACTGTAGCCTGGGTCAGTGCCTGGCACACAGCAAGACTCAGTGGATGCTAACTAGCATCCTTATAGTCTTGACTCCTCATCACAGTGCTAAGAGGTCAGTGCTCTTTTTTCCTGCCATTTCAAAAATGAGAAACTGAGGCTCAGATAGGTTAAGTGACTTGCCAAAGGTTGCAGAGTTGAAGTTTGTACTCAGATCCATCTGCCTTAGCATTCCTACCCTTTGCTTTATTAGCTCACACAGAGCAAAAGTGAGGATTCCCCACCCTACTTGAGAGTGATTATGCTGGCGCTGGAACTGTGCTCAGCTGGGTGCTGGGTCTATGCTTGTTGAGACTTAAGAGAATATTCTCCTATGCTATTGGCTCAGGTCACACCAGCCTGGCAGGACCCCGTGAGGACAGGGCTTGGAAGCCCCAAGATGGAGCATTTTCAGCAACTGGACCTCATTTGGGGTAGTTATTTTGAGAAGGCGGGGGTGAGGGGCACAGGAGTTATGGGCTCACCCTCAGGCATATGGGAGCCGGCTGTCAGCTAATATGGAAAATGATTAAGAGAGCTTAATTTTTTCATTTGGTACATATACTAATAATGAATCAGGAGGGATTTGGAAGGGGAGCTCTAGAGAAGAGGGGAAAATGTTGCAGATGTTGGAATCATGCAAGGGGTGGCTCTGGGCCCTTCTTCCAGGAGAGGTGGAGGATGGAAATTCTGGTGACCTCTGACCTGAGACCCTTAGCAATTTGGAAAATGTCTCTGGTTTCTTCAGGGGGCAGCCCAAGTCTGGCCTGGTGGGCAGAGAAGGGGCAAGGGATAAGGCCAGGCTTGCTCAGCAGGAAGGCAGAGGTTATAGGAGATGGGCCTAAAGCAGCAGTGGGGAAGTTGGCAGAGCCAGGGTGGCCATTGGAGGTCAGTGGATCCTTGGAAGTAGAGAGCCAGGGAAAGGTGCAGAGACTGCTGGAGAGGAGGTTCAGCATTTATGGAGTGCTTGCTGTGTCCAGCAGTGGATGAGCGAGATGGACTCCATTTGCAGATACCTGTTCCCCACCTCGTGCGGTGGGTTAGGTGGTCCCAGATGGCTCAACCTTCCTCAGCTTCTAGGCTGAGATCTCTATGGAAGACAGAGCCCGGGGGCCCCACCTCCTTTCCACCTGAACCTAGCTGTGGGCTCTCACAACCAGGATGTTCTGATTGGCTGAGCCCCACCACCTCTAGTTCAACCAGCTAGTAGAAGATAGGGGCCAAGTTTTCAGGTGAGCAGGGTTGAGAGGTTCTTAAGGAGGAAACCTCTCACTGGCAGAGCTGGTCACTTGACCACACCTGGATGCAAAGAGAGCTAATGACATAGTAGTGAAGGAGACAGTGGATTTTAGTGTATAGTTAACTACTTTGGCCACAGTTATCTTGTCAGAGAGGCCCACCCTGATTGTCTCCTTCAAAGAACATCCCCTCTGTCACTGTTCATCTCACATCCTTGTTGGATTTTCTTGTCACAATTTAGCTACTAACTTGCCTGTCTCTATCACCTACAAAGGAAGCTCTGTGAGGCTGGGAACTCTGACTGGTCTATGCTGTGGTCCAAGTATGTAGGTCAGGATTGGCCCATGGTAGATGCTTAATGTTTGTTGAATCAGTGAAAAGACAAAGGAATCATTTGCATTTGGTCAGTGGGGCATACAGGAGACCAGTGACTTCACAAATAGAAATGCTTTGCTGAAGGGCTTTGCACACAGTATGAGCCACATTCGGGCTAACTCCTTGACTCCTTCCCCTTGCCTTTGCTGATCTTTAGGCTATAGGACTCAGGAAAGACAAGGCTGTGGTTTGTGAGTTGAGAAGACTTGGTCGAGGGCTGCTTTGCTCTTGACTTCTGTGTGTGTGTGTGCACCTCTCTCCATGTAGACCTCAGTTTCTCATCCTACAAAATGAGGACAGGGTTGCTGGGGCCTGGCAAAACTCCACAAATTGGAAGCCTGCCAAGAAGAGTCGGCCACCCCAGAGCAAGTCTGTGCCTTCTTTTTCCAACTGCTGACCTTTGGGAGAAAGTACTTTTTTCTTCCTTGCTCTCCCTCTGTGGGTTTAATAAGGTTTAATGAGGGGCCTGAGTGGGCCCAATGGCCACCAACTCATACTTCTACTACAAGGCAGAGTAGGGGGAATGTGGCTAATGACAGGGTCCTGGTGTGGGGTGAGCTGACAACCTCAGTTGGCCTTTCTGGGCCTCTATTAACAGACCACACAGGCAAATCTTTCCCCAGGCCCCATGAGTTTCAATTTTTCCACTGGAAAAATCATCTGGGAAGAGGTGGCCAAGAGGCCTATGCTCTGTCAGCATTATTCTGTCCATTCCCTGATCCAGTTACTCACTCACCCTTCTACTTTTCCTTCCACCTGCCCATTCATTTACCCATCCAAGAATCAAGCATCCATCCACCTGCCACATGCTCATCGTGCCTCCTAACCATCTACCAATTTACCACCCACCCAGCCAGTAAATTGCATAGCCAAAAATCTGTCAATCCTTCTACCTACCCATCCACTCATCCCCTTGTCCATCCATCCACACCCAGCCATATATCTGTCTTTCCAACACTCAGTATTCCAAGATCTACCCAACACAGACTTTGTGCCTTAGACTGAAACAGCAATGGGTAAGTCATTCAGCCCATTCCCTTGGCCTTTCCTTTTATATCATATGATAAAAAAGACAGTGAAAAGCATCCTTTGCTGGTGGTCAGACTTGGGTTTAGGTCTGAGCTCTGACTTAGATACCTTTGTGGTCTTACATCATTTCATGCAAGTAAAATTGTCTTTATTTTTGGGCACTTTACTATGGGTGGGCCTCATGCTATGCATTGTTTTTTTTTTTTTTGTTTTGTTTTTTTTTTGTACTGGGAATCACACTCAGGAACTTGTACTTGCCAGGCAGGCACTTTTATGCTGCTGAGCTATATCCTAGGCCCAGTGCTACACATTCTGTAAAATACTGGCTCATTAATTTCTTCCAGCAGTGTTTTTGAGTTGGCTTCCATACTAATCATTTTACAGGTACTGACACTTAGCTGGGTCATGGAGTAAGGCTGTAAAGGTTGCACACTGCACAAACACTAGGGAATGTCTTTTACACTGCAGTCTACTGTAGTGATGTCAGAGTTGGGACTAAGATCTGGCTGGTTCCAGAGTCAGCAATCTTTCTAGAATTCTGTCACCCCTAAAAGCTAAGAGGACCTTCCCTCTTGTCACTGGTGTGTGATTCTGTAAGTCTAAGTTCAGAACAACCTTTTTCCAAACTCTGGTGTTTCTTTCTTCAGGTAAAGTGAGTGAAGGAGCAGACCTCTTTCAATTGAGGGTCCCTGCACAGACTGGGACTGGGCCTCCCAGCTCTTCTGGCTGTCTAGCTAGTCCCAGATGGCTTTTGTCTGAGCCTGGCTTTGATTTGAGCCACGGCCACCAATTGTCAGGCTGTCTGAGCAGGTGTCAGCAAAGTCCTCAGCAAAATCATCCTTCTTTTAATTACTATGCACCATACCAAGTCAACACAGATGTGGCCAGGGCAGCAGGATGGGGGCACATTGGAGTCTGGGTTCTGGTGCTGGGCGGAGCTGGGTGTGAAGCTTGTCTCTGGCCCTTCCTGATAGTCACAGCGACTTAACATCTCTGAGATTCTTTTCTCTTCTGTCAATAGCCAGAGAGAACAATCACTGCCTAGAGGACAGTAGAATCACAAAAGCTTCCTTCCCAGATGCATTCCCCCTTCTACTATCTTCTGTTTGCAGAGTCCCTTGCTCCCCTTTGGTCAGTATGATCAGGGTTGGGGGGATGTAGCCACCAGGCTTTCTCGAATCATGGTGTTGCGCTCTTGGCCATAGTGTTTTGTTCCGATGCTGCCATCTGGCATCCATGGAGACCCAGGGAAGGAAGCTGACTGAAAGATGCTGAGCTGAAAAGCAAAGGGAAGCCCTACCCCAGTGACACATGGAGTCCCTGTAACTCCAGTCTGGACTTTATGTCCAATAAATCCCTGTTTCTTTTCTTTTCTTTTCTTTTCTTTTCTTTTCTTTTCTTTTCTTTTCTTTTCTTTTCTTTTCTTTTCTTTTCTTTTTTTTTCTTTTGGTGAGCCAGTTTTCTGCAACCAGAACAGTCACCAGACACAGCTCAGGCAGCCCTTGCTGTAGGGCTTCTGCAGGCTGGGGCTCACTTGTTTTGTGGTGAGCACAAGGGCAGGCTTGGTTCTCTAGATCCAGGGCACCATACGGTCCAAGCTCTTGCTTCAGAGTCTTTGTTCTGATGGCCATCTAATTAAGGGATTTATAAGCCCCTCTGTGAAAAATTGTGCTGTCTGCTCCATGAGAATTTAGGAACTGCCCCCTGAGATGTCATTCCTGTTTCTAATTATCTAAACTCTAAGCCCCAATTTCTACCAGATGCTGACTTTGGAGGCTCAAGGAGTGGGACTGTGAGTGTGCAGAGGTCCCAACCTGCACTGATCCCAACATACCCCTGCTCAGGGGCATCAAGGTTCCCCACTGGCCCAGAACTCAACAGTTGCAGAACCAGGATTTGAACACTGACCTCTGCAAATGCAATGTCTGGCTTACACAGAGAGGGGAGGGAGAGACCCAGAGGGGAAAGGGAAAGGTGCAGTGGCAAGATTTCTCAGAGGAAGGAACAGACAGAACACCAGTGAGAATGGGAGGATTTGGAGATGCCAAGGGAGATGAGAAGGTAGTCAGATGGGAGTATAGCTCAGTGCAGTGCACAGAGAGGGAATGTGGGTGGGATTGTGAGATAAGCTGAAAAACTTCCGGTCACTGGATTTCAATGGAACCCTCCCCCTTCTTCATCTCCATGGTCTGAAGAGTTAGACCCATTCTCTCCCACCTGGACAGATGCTGTGGACTCCTGTCTGGTCTTTCTACCCCACTCTAGATCCTCCAAACCCTCCACCATCAGCCATTCACTCACCTAGCCCACTCATCTATGCAGCAATATTCATGGGGACAGGGCCGTGTGGTGGACCCTCTTCACCTCCCTAACCTGTCTCATTCACACAAACAATTCCCCATTCCTTGCTCTTTCACACTCTGTCTTGGCCCCTGTATTCTCACTATCCATTCCACTCTTTCTAGAACATTCTCCTCCCTCATCTACTGAGGTTGATGAATGTCATGTAAAGGTGGGCAGGTGAAGAGCATGCTGGGGGTTCCTCTGGATTCCCTCTCTATCATAGCTGATGGGACCATCTGTCATGCATAGCTCCCAGGGGTGATTGCTTGGTTTCAGGGAACAGCCCTGGATAAGGACACTTCCCTTCCCAGGGGGAGGTCATGCCGAAAGCTAATGGTTGTGCAATACAAATACCCAACCCAGCCTTCAACTGGGACCACTCCTAAAGGACCATCGTGGTTCCAGTGCTTCTGTGAGGACAGCTAAGATTTTTGCTGCTGCTCCACTGGGTCAACTTTTTCCTCTTTCCTGTCCTGTCTTCTTCACTCCTTCACAGACACTATTCCTGGGTGCTTATCCCAGTAACCCTTGCACACCTGTTTCCCTATCAACATCTTTCTCTAGGAGCTACCCAAAGACAATGTGCACGGCAGGAGCTCCATGGAGAGAATGGGCAGGTGCCCAGGAAGGTGGCAGGTGGAGAGAGAGATCAGACAAGGAAGGCTGAGGTAGAGGCCTGGACCAAAGCTGACAGTCATAGCCTAGATCACTGGAACATCTCCCAGCCTCATCTCCCTTTTTCCTTGATGACCAAAATGGTTGGGAGGGCTAGCTTTGGTGCTGTACCTGATTTGAGTCCTGACAACAAGGGGTGCTGGAGAGCTCTGATGATTTCACCTGTGGCCCCACAGCGCACATCACAAATGCTACTTCCTGTGCAATCTCTCTAATGGGCTGAAGAAGGCTGTTTAGAAATTAACCCCTGTAGGGGCCATCTTTACATTTCACCTTCGAGGCCCCTTCTCTACCATCTCCCTGATGAAGGTCCCGGGACTTTTTAGAAATTGTAGAAGGTTGGTTTGTTTGGAGAGTTTTATTCTTTTTTTCATAGGCGCTGTCAGGAACATTATGATGTGGGCACTATTTTAAAAGATAAAGGAATGGAAGCTTAGAGATGTTAGGTAATGTGCCTTCATCATGCCACAAGCAAGTGGAGTAAGGCTGTGCGGGGGAGTAGCTAAGATGTAAGAGACATGAATGGATTGGAATCAAGCTCCCGTTCCACTGTTTACTCTGTGTTTGAGAATAAGTTAACATGGCTGTGCCCCAGTTTTCTCTTTAATAAAATGGGGATGATTAATAATTTTGATCTTGCTAGGCATCAAGATTAAATAAGACAATATGTGTAAAATACCTGCTGCATAAACAGAGTTTTATCACTATGACACCAGGTACTGAATACTGATTATGTGCTAGGCACTGTGCTGGTTTCTGAGCAGAGCAGAGAACACATAGATGTGGCACCTGTCCCCAAGGAGCAGACATCTTTAATCATAGTTAACTGCTCTTATGGTTAATACATTGTGTCAACTTGAGAAGTTTAACTGAGAGACTCAGCAGGGAGCCAGGGTTCTTTGTAAATATCCTCATCCTGTGCAAAGGAGGGCAAGGACATTTTGTGAGTGCTGCACCCACCCTGGGAGGTGTACAATTTGAGTGAGGAGAAGAGGCTTGCATTTTTGCTCTCTTTTGCTCAGGCTGCTGCCTTGAAGTGTTGCCCTGTGCCATGCCACCCTGCCTTGGAGCCAACTGATTATGGACTGAAATCTCCAGAAACTGTGAGCTAAATAAACCTTTCCTTGCTTCACTTTGGTGTTAGGTGTTTTGTCCCAACAACGAGAGAAAAGTAACCAAGACAACTGCATTTCATTATCAGTTATGGTATTGTTAGCCCTACTGTTAATAGATGAGATTTGAACCCACATCTCTCTGATCTCACAGAGAGGCTTTCCCAGCCCGTCCCATGCAATCTTCTTCACCATTGATCTCATAATCCAGATACAGTGGGGGTTTGTATGTTTGCTTATGATGGGTCTCTACTAAGAAGAAATGAGAAAATGATGCTTGAGCTGTCTGGATATTTCTATAAGCTAATGTCTTCAAGCAAGGGTGGTTGTCCTAACCCAAAGTCACCCAGAGCATAGAATGGTTTTTCCTGTCCCAAGGCGGGTCAGGGAAGCTCCCAATGATGCAGGTCTTGAGCTGAGCTCCATCAGAGAAAATAGGCAAGTGTTGCAGGCTGGGCTGAAGGCTGCGTTTAAATCTCAGCTCATCCAGGCTCTGGTTGATTCCCCCACCAGACCAGTCTTCCTCTCCTCCCTCTGGATCAGCACTGAAGGGTCCTGTCAGCATGCTCCACATAGCCTCAGTGATGCTTCCAATGGCCGGTGTTGTTGTAGGTCTCCTAGTGAGTGCATTTGCAGAGTTTTGGTTGTTGGACCATTCATTTATTTACATATTTAGTCATTCATAGTCAATTTATTTGTTCAACAAACATTTTCCAAGGGTCTTCCTCATGCCAGGTGCTGTGTCAAGTGTTGAGATCCACCTGTTGGGACAATTGGTCTTCCTGCCTTGAGGAACTCATAGGGAGAATAGAAGAGAACCATCCCACCCAACAAATAAACATAAAACAAAGGTTGATTGCTTCCATAAAGGAAGCAAGCAAGGATTCAGAGACAGTGTCACATAAATCTTAACTTTGATAGGGTGGTCAGGGAATGTTATGGTTTGTATATAGATGGTCCCCCAAGCCTCATGTAGTCATGGA
Organism: Cuniculus paca; assembly: GCA_004365215.1. Lineage (NCBI taxonomy): Eukaryota > Metazoa > Chordata > Mammalia > Rodentia > Cuniculidae > Cuniculus > Cuniculus paca. Next base: position 10,700 of record RJWT010004973.1, read on the forward strand.
AGCAGCTAAATCTAATATTTATGATTGATTCACTGTATAGCACTGGGATTGGGGGTGTGAGTTCTGCACCTGCCCAGTGGTGGAGCCAACATACAATGTAAGGTCAGAAAGAAGCCATGTTTTTCTCTCTTTTGCAAGGTTTGCTCTTGCGGCTTGCAGCCACCATGAATGGCTGCCCCCTTTTGCTCTGGCTGCTGCCTTGAAGTGTTGCTCCAGTACCATGCCACCCTGCCTTGGAACTGGCTGATTATGGACTGAAATATCCAGAAACTGTAAACTAAATAAACCTTTCCTTGCTTCACTTTGGGTGTCAGGTGTTTTGTCCCAGCAACGAGAGAAAAGTGACCAAGACAGGGAAGGCTTCACGGATATGACTGTTAAGGTGACACTTGGAAAATGACCATGATAGGATCCAGCAATCCTACTCCTGGGATTATAACTGAAGGAAGGAAATCAGGATGTCAAAGACACATCTGTATTCCCCTATTTATTGCAGCACTGTTTACGACAGCACAGAAATGGAAACAAACTAAGTATTCATCAGTGGATAAATAGATAAAGAAAATAAGGTGGTAAAAAAAAGGTAAAGAACTGAGTATTTCACAGTGGAATACTATTCAACCAGAAGAAGGGTGAAATTCTGTTAAAACAACATGGAGAGAACTGGAGATCATTATGTTAAGTGAAACAAGCACAAAAAGACAAGTATTGAGTGGTCTCACTCATGTGGAATATGAATAAGTCGATCTCATAGAAGTTAAGAGTGGAATGGGAGTTAGAGGGGCTGGGGAAGTAGAAAGGATTGGAAAAGGTGGCCAGCAGGTACTAAGTTATGGTAAGATAAGAAGAGCGAGAAATTCTGGTGTACTACTGCACACCAATATGCACTACGGATAACTACAATGTATTGCATATTTCAAAAAGGTAGAATTTTGAATGTCTTCATCATAAAAAAATGATAAATATTTGGAGAGATAAAGATGATTACCCTGATTTTCACATGAGACAATGGATCCCTATGTTAAACCATCACAGGGCACCCTGTCAATATGTATCACTTTCATACTTTTCTGTACCAGTTAAAAATTAAGCTAACAATGTTTAAAAAAGAAACTTGGAGGGTGGAAGGAACAGCTAGTAGGAAGAAGAGCAAAGAGGATACCATTCCAGGCAAGGCAAAGCATGCGCTAGAGCCCTGAGATCTGTGTGTCGAGGAACCAGAAGAGGCCAATGTGATGAAGGTGGAGTAAGTCAGGGTAGGATGTGGCAGACCCAGCCAGGACTCATAGGGCCCTTAGGCCATGGAGAAAGGTTTGGGTTTTACTCAGTATGTGATGGTAAATCACTGGAAGGTTTCCAGTGGGGAGAGAAAGTCCCCTGGCAGCCAGAACTTGTCAGGGAAAACAGGAAGTACTGGAGCAAGAGATGCTGGACACTTGTCCCCTCTCCATGCCTGATTCTTTAACCCTGTTGTGCCACTTTGTGATGGAAATTCATTACCTTGGAATACAGTCCCTTCTACTGTTAGATAGTTGGAGCTGAAGCAGCAGCATTCCTTTGAAAGTGTTTGTCAGTTTGGTCAAAAGACCTTTAAAAATCAGTTAAGACTCCGGAGAGGGTCTGAATTATATCCTGAGTCAGGAGTGAGCAGGTTCAATGAGACATTCACCTCAAATGTAAATTTTAAGCCACCAAAAATCTAAGATAAATGTTAAATATTGCAATGCAACATTTCAAAAAATCCAGTGAAGACTGAGGCAAAAGGAAAATGAATAATGTTGAGCACGTCTTTATTTAAAGTTTCGATATTTTGTCATCATGATTTTTTCCCATCACTTTTTTCATTACTATCAGAACGATAGTACCATCATGTGTCGTATCAAATTTGGAAAACTCCACTGCAAGTTACAAGGACAAATAATGTCTTATCATCATCGTGAAAATAGTTTTGACCTTGAGGTCACCCTGGAATGCACCCGGAAACCCTGGGGCTCCAGACCATGCTCTGAGAACCACTGGGTTTTGATGAAACTGAAATCTTCTCCATCTGCCTTCCACTCTTCAGGCCTCCACCAGGCTTCACCCATCTCTGATTTCAGTGTTCAAAGCCTCCCAGGGCTCCCATCCTTCCTCTACTCGAGGTTGACATCTCTGAAAGGTGGAGGACCCCCACAGCAAGGTGCGGCCCGAGCAGCAGGGTGGCCCTGTGGGCCTCTTCCTGTTCGGCCACCTGTCCCACAGTTTTGGCCTCTAATCCCTGCTGGCCACAGGAGTAGTGTGCAAAGCCTTTCCCCGCCCCCTGGGAGCAGGCTTCCCCGGGGAAATAGCTGGCAAGCTGAGAGAGCCTCCAGTCTCTGAAGCTGGCTTCTTTCGGTTCGGAGGCCAACTTCTGAAAATTCAATTTGTCCGCGGTATAAACAGGACACGGAGGCTGGCGAGGGCAGTCTCCGAGGAGGGCGTCCGAGCGGGATGGAGCAGGCAGCGACCCGCGGCGGCGAGCAGGAACTAATGGCGGGCGCATTCCTGGACAGCATTAAAACTCACCGCTAATCACAAACAGATCCCTGTCAGCCTAGCCCTTTTTCCTTCGCTTGAATTTCTCTCGCCAAACACCGACGTCGAGTTCTCCAAGCTGTTTATTTTGGGCACCTTCCTTCCCCTGTATGGGCCTCAGTTTCCCCTTCATGCCAAAGAAAGGACACAGCTTGGGTCTGTTGCCTGAGATCCATGGCATCAGGCTGGTATCCCAGGACCCAAATAGCTCCAATTTAAAATCCCGAGTCCGTTATTCCACGATTTTAAAATGCCCAGGTTTTATGACTGAAGAAGTTGATGAGCCAATGATGACGGGCTTACTGTGATTTTAAGATTCTGGAGGACTAAGATCCTGCTCTTGTAAATGTCTATGATTCTAAAATGTGGAGATTCTAAGTATCAGTGATTTCCAGCACCTAAAAGGCAGTGCAATGTGCTTTCCAGCCAAATGGCCTGACTTTGCCCCACCCCTGCACAAGTTACACGACCTCCTGGTGCTACATGATGCCTCAGTTTCCATATCTGTAAAATAGGAATCCTAATGGGTACTAACTCAAACGGCAACTGTGAGGATGTCATGAATGCATATTTGTAAGCAGTGGCTGGAGTGTAGTAAGTGCTCAGTAAACATTTTACACCTGCCATTATTCCAAGGTGGAGCGTTTCTACAGCCCTCAAAATCTGAGATGGGTGTTTTGGGGCCTCCCAGAGTCTAAGGCTATGAGTTTCATGGACATGTCATGTTGCGGTACCCTTGACCCAGGATCTCAGACATTTGCCTGAGGTAGCCTGAAAAGACTAACTAGTCAGTCTGATCTCATGCTCTCAGCCACTAACTAAATGAACATGACAAGTTTGGGACCCTCTATTCCTGGGGACAGTTTGACCTTCTGGTGAGAGGTTCATTGACCTTAACTAACTGCTATAATCAATGTAGACACGGGAAGACCATCATTCCCACAGCTTGAGACTTTATTTAAGAACTTGTTTCAGTTCCCCACTACTCTTGAAATCAAGTCCTGTTTTTCAGTTTGACTTTGGGAGTTCCTTTATGTCTACTGTAAAGTAAGTTGGGATCACATGAAAGGGAAAAGAGAATTGGGATGGTTGCTTAACTGTTGCTTTTGTGTCTAGATACCTAGGTTCATTCTTATTCACGTCACAGAGATCTGTTAAGCATCTACTATTTGCCAAGCTCTGTTCTGGACCCTGGAGACACAACAGTAAATAGAGGAGACAAAGTCTCTACCTTTAGGTACTCACGAGACTCATTTCAGTCCCTACTCACTGCACAGCCTTATTTTCAGGGGGTAAAACTGCAGGCCGTGTCCTGGTTGCAGAACTCTGGCACACTCTGCGCCTCATTTGGGAAATGGATCAGTAGTACCACCTACTACAAGTCTAGTAAGGGTTAAGAAAGACTGGCGCAGCAGAAAGCTCAGCACAGTGTCTGGCTTACAATGAATCTCAAGCTCATGAAGGCTGCTATTATTGTTGTTGTTGCTGTCTGTCTGTCTTTCTTTCTTTCTTTCTTTCTTTCTTTCTTTCTTTCTTTCTTTCTTTCTACTCCCAGTTTCCCTCATAGCCCTCACTGTGGTAGTAAAACGCCCGGTAGCCTGGACTGGAGTCCTGGGTTGTAAAAGATGGATAACTGTAGTGCCTGCTTCCTAGGACTGGTTCCTGGGCAAGTTGGGCTTACCCATCCCAGGCTCAGACAGAACACAACACATTGCTACTTCCCTCCAGCTCTGCCTGAGAGCTCATCATAACCGACCTCACTGTCTACTTCAGGTCCCTCCCAAGCCACAACCTGAACAGCTTCCTTTCCCCTTGGGGCCCGGAAACTTCCCTAAAAGGCCTGAGCAAAATTAGCTTTTAGATGTAGGCTGACATTTGGGCAGGATACAAAAGGTAATAGCCAGGGCCGGCTCCGGAGAGAGAAGTCTAGACAAAAGACATTCACTGTCTCCCAGTAGCTCTTCTATTCTTCTTACATCTGTCTTCACAGCTGCCAGGGGCTTCAGCCAATGCCAGCTATGAGTTCATGGCCTGCTTTGGGGTTAGATTATTTTTTCATTAAGTTTGTAATGATTTAAAAGTGCAAGTCGAATTGTAACATGCCAAGCTTAGCCGGCAGGAGGTTGAAGCTTTTTCCCTGCCTGCGGCCTGCCTGGGCTCCTGTTCTGGGTAAAGGGGAACATTTTGGGGAAAATAAACAAGGAAGCCATAATCCTTTAGGGACTTTATGAACTTGACCCCACACCGGGTCCCTACCCCATCCTGTTAGCAGGCCTGGTTGCTCTTCTGGTAATTAAAGGGGAGATTGGTTTCCAGGGCAATTTTGGCTCTGGCCAGCCTGCGGCCCACATCATTGAGAGGAAGGCCCTGGTGATGGGCCGGCCAGGCAGCTAGCGGCCTTGGAGGTAACAATTTGTCTCGAGATGGAATCCATTTCTCAAAATAAAGGGGCTTTGTGTTCTCTGCCTCTCACAGTACCCTGACCTCCAAAGAGGGGACTACTGGGGTGGTATGTCCCCAGAAGCAGAGGCCTCCCTGGAGGCAGCTCCAGAGCTCCCTATGTGGGCCAGTGAGATTTTCTGAGTCTCCTTTGGCTTCCATCTGCATTTCTCATGGAAAACTATAGATTCATGTGAACTCTCATTCATTATTTTGTTTATATGACAACTCTTTATTGAGTACCTACTGTACACCAAGCACTGTCCTGGGCAATGAATGCCAGGAGGCAAAAGAAAACATCCTATCCTTCTAAGCTGGAACTCAAACTAATGGGGTTGACAGGCACTAAAGAGGACCATGTCAGGACACAGTCTATGGCCAATGGCTAGACAGGGACAAGTAAAAGAGTTAGTAGCTATGCAGTGATGGGAGGGCAGGGGTTCCCTGAGGAGGTGACATCTCAGCAGAGATCTGCTGGGACAAGGAGGCAAACTGTGAGGACAGTGCCACTTCTAGCTTAGCAAGGACTGGTGAACCTTTTGCCTTTGCCCAACTTCTCCCCTGTGGGCTTTATGGCTACCCAGAGGTCCTTCCCACTGCTCTTGACCCAAGCAACAGTGACCTATCTATGTTTTCCTTAATATTATATAATTCATTATTTTATTAACTGGATGCAAAGCACGTGTGAAACCAGACACGAAGCTGTCTTTGTGCATCATACAGGCTGTCCAGTGACAGTCTCAAAACCCACATCCTGACACACTTTTGCCCACTAGAGAGGAATTTTTCCATTGAAAGCTCTAATGAACCAGTTTACTGACATGTTTCTGCCCAACAGAAGGGTGTTTTTCCATTTAAGTCACTAATGAACTGGCACCTTTTAAATGGCAAAATAAAGATGTGTCTACTCCCCTTGTTAAGAAAAATCTCCCCCAAACAAGAACAAGAAATACAAGTTCTGTGTCTGAGAAAACTTGAAGCCATTTGAAACTCTAAGGTGCAATGTAAAAAAAGCAGCAAAGTGGATGGGGAGATCGCCAGTGACTTAGCAGAGAGGAGGAGAGCCCAACACCTGTGATGGCAGGCGGCTGTTCTGAGGGTGGGTTGTTACAGAGAAACAAGCTAAGTGGTCAGAAAAGCTAAAAAGTTGAAGGTTCTAGGTATCAGAGGAGAGTCCGGTGACTTGGGGCTTGAAAAGAGGGAGTTCATTTGGAAATATGTATAAATCTGCACTGGACCCCCAGGCTCCTGATCCCCACCCTGCCCACCCATCCCATGGCCCCACTCACATATGGACCAGATGAGGGAGGCCACTTTCTGGAAAAAGGCAGCCAAATAGGTTCCGAAAGTAGGGACTATGGGCTCAGAGAAGGTGAGATCCTTGGTCACCTTCACCCATCTAGTTCTAGAATGTCAGTGGGTATATTTATATCTCCCTCCACCCTTCTAGGCACAAAACTATCTGAGAGTCACTTCTAAAGCAAATACCTATAGATGTTATAATTTAAAGGTATAGAGGAAGTGTTTCATAGAAAAATCTACTAGCTCCACTGCATCACCCACCCCATACAGATGTCCACTAGTCTACCATCCCCACCTATCACTTTGTATCAGTGTTAATACACCCGTGGATCATTAGGTATTTAAAGAAATTTCCAATCATTAAGGTGAAAGAAAAGGAGTTTGAAAATGAGATGATGTAAAGAGTGGGAGAAAACTTCAAAATAAATTTTACAGTTAATATCCTTTGATGAAAACATTGTATCTATAAAATGTGAAAACGAAGCTATGAAAAAGAAACAGAGAAAGAAGATTAACTTTAAAAATATCTGCAGTAGATTGCACAAATGGCCCTAAGTTTCTTCTGTTCCAGAACATCTTCCTCTTTCATACTAGGCTTTGCAGACCATCCCATTAGAGTCTGTTCCAGTTATCTGGGTGCATAACTAAGCAACCCTGGAATGAGTGAACTCATCTGGTGAGCTAGAAACTCTGAGAGGGCTGGCTGGGTGATCTTTCTCTTCTAAATGGTGCTAATGGAGCTCACTCAGTAGCACTCAACTGGTAGATAAGCTGGTTCAGAGGTAATCACTCACATGTCTGGGCCTTTGGCAGAATGACCAGGAACCTGGACTCAGCTTGCACAATTGACTGGAGTATTTGCATGTGAATTTTCCAGCATGATGACTTTAGGTAACCAGATCTTTTGAGTGGCTAGCTTCCTCCAGAGTGACCATTCCAAGAGAACCACGTGGAAAGTGTGTAGCCTTTCCTGATCAAACATCAGAGATGAGGCAATGTTACATTCAATGCATTACTTTAGGTAGGTCCTGAGGGTATCATGAGCTCCATCTGTAGATGATGTCAAAGACTCTGTGGTCATGTTTTAAAATGGGTGTACTTTATCAAAAAGAACTTTATGTACTTTACCTTAGCTTTTCCTATGTCTCTATTTTGGTGGTTTGAAACAGCCAGTGTGGATTTGCTCATGGCTTCTGGCTCAGTTGTGCCAGCTGGACCACGTATAATTCTGTCCTGCCTTGTGCATTACGTACACACTAGTGGTCAGTGTCTCATGCAGATACCTGTAGTTTGTTCAATATCGGCTGGGATAATGGAGATGATTTAGGCACAGATCTCTTATCCTCCAGGAAACCTACCTGGATTCATTGCTGGCCTAGTGGTGGGCGCCAGGTTCCCAGAGCTGCAAAAGGACAAATACTCAAATGTGCAACTCATTTCTTAGTTTCTGCCCGTGACGGGCTTGCTATCATTTTCTTATCCAGCGTGAGTCACCTAACCAGTCTGTGGGCAGGCTTTAGCATGAGCTGGGACAGTGGGTAGAAGTTTGTGATATTTATTTAATAAATCTTCTAGGACAATTTGACATACAGGAGACTATGCATCCCACACAGGAGAGAGAGGAGAGAACTACAGGTGCTCTCTGTGTCCCATGCAAACAGAGTCCACATGGGTGCTAAAAATCAGAGGGCCCAGGAAACAAAACTGACAGCAGCATTAAATTATAACACATGTTCGTCAGTGAAGAAATCTTGCTGAGGGATGTTTTACAGAGCTGCTTTGAGGGTGGCATAGGGTCAAACGTTCAAAGAAGACAGCAATTTTTGAAAAGGCATTTATAATTGAAAGGGAAAGGACTTAGAGTCTGAGAGAAAGGAAATGTCATTACGGTGTGGTACTTACACAGCAAGAGCCAGTATTTGCATAGTTATAATGAAAACGCTGAATATGAAATTAACAAAAAATTAATAATAATTATATTGCATAAGGGAGAGGAAAGTAGGTATAACTCACCTAAAATCCCTCTTTCTTTATAACAGGAAATCAAGATATGATGTCTAAAATGGATATATCATCAACCACATGTTTGTAAGATTTAGAAATTTAGATGTGAATTCCATAAGACAGAAAGAAAAGCAGCCAAATGTGTTTTGAATTAGGTGAGGTATGTGTTAAGTCCTGAAAAAAAAAAAAAAGGCCAGGTGAATGTGAAATTTCACTGTGTTGTGCAAGAGTGCCACAGGTTCCACAGGTGCCAGGTCCCACAATCACCATACCGCCAGACTAGTGTTTCTGCTCTCAGAGCCCCCTGAAAAGACTTACATATCCCCTACCCCCCTGGGGAGAAGCATCCCCTAGGCTCCCCAGGGCCTGCTGCATGCATTTGCTGAACAATTGCATGGTTAATACTTCAGTTGCCATGGTAATAGTTCCTGTTGCAATTCCAGTTGCTTCTGTCTCTCAGAAACAGTTGGTCACCATAATGCATATTGTAAGAACAAGTCAAAGACAGCCACATACTCCACACCTGTATCCCACTGCCTTTGCAAACCCATAAAAACTTCCCTCCCTGAGCCTTCAAGGCCTGACATTTTGAGGAATAATTGATTCCTAGTCAGTGGGATTCCGTCAGACATTAAATGAATCTGCCTCCAAATCCTGGGTGTCATTTCAGTGTTTCTGCTTGCCATAGCACTTTTAAAATACACAATAGTTATCATTAAGAAAAAAGTCTTGCCCTTCTCTTAGACCAAAGCTCAGTGGGGACAGACACCAGTGAAGCCCTCCCTGCTCTGGAATGAGGGGTCTGGGGGGAGTAGCTAGAAGTCCACCCCACCTTGGCAACCCCAGTGGCATTGTGAAGGCAAACAGTTAGTGACATCATTCTACATCACACACAGTATTGGTGCTTGTCAGCTTTATGTAACAAATTATAATTATCCAATACATGCAGGTAGAATACATTTGGTATATTCTCTTTGAATATTACACAAACATATTGACAAAAAATAAAAGTCATGAAATACATAGCAGAATATTACACAAGAGAAGTGCGACATGAAATCATATACATCTTATAATTTCATTGATGAACAAAGCTCAAAAATTGGCAAAACTAGTCTACAGTGATAAAAGTAATAGGAAGATAGTGATAATTACCCTCCTGAGGATAAGGAGTAGTGGCCTCTGGATGCTTCTCTTTCCTTGTCTGAGAGCTGGTTAACAGGGCTATGTATAGTTTGCAGAACTTCATCAACTTGCACAACTATCTCAGCACATTTTAAATGTATACTATCCTTAAATAAACTTTTAAAATAAAAATGGCCCTTCATACATCTCCCATTTTGTTCCCTTTTCAGGAGCTACTCTTGTTAACAATTTTCTGTTTCCTTCCAAGATGTTTTTCTATCTATTGTATTGATAAATGATAATGGATGGATGGCTAGAAAGATAGACAATAGCTAGTTAGATGGAAATTGTTGTTTTCCCATCAATGTTGCATACTTGTTTGGTAACCTGCTGTTTTTTAAAATTTTATTTTAAAGAGAATAAAACCAAGGAAAATAAAACAGAATAAAACTAATCAAAACAAACCAGTGTAACTGATACAGGACTGTTATGGTTGATACATTGTGTCAACTTGAGAAGTTTAGAAGTTTAACTGAGAGACTCAGCAAGGAGCCAGGGTTCTTATCTTGTAAATATCCTCATCCTGTACAAAGGAAGGTAAGGACATTTTGGGAGTGCTACATCCTCCTGGAGGGGGAGTGTGTGGCCTGTCTAAGGGAGAAGAGGTTTTTTTTCCTCTTTTGCTCTGGCTGCTGCCTTGAAGTATTGCCCCTATGCCATGCCACCCGGCCTTGGAGCTAGCTGATTATGGACTGAAATCTCCAAAAACTGTAAGCTAAATAAACCTTTCCTTGCTTCACTTTGGGTGTTAGGTGTTTTGTCCCAGCAACCAGAGAAAAGTAACAAAGACAAGGACTTCAAAACAATATGAAATCAACAGTAGTTACCACAATGCCTCTTGTCTTAAAAATAGCTGCAGATACCTTCAACTGCAGATACCTTCAGTAAAAATCAAGCAGAACTTAGTAACTTGCTATTTTTATTTCAATAACATGCCTTAGAGGTCTGACCACATTAGCATGAAACACCTGTTCTCTGTGTGTGCTTGTGTGTGTTGCTTGTATTTGAACACTCATTCACACATGCATTTGGTGAACATTTATTAATTACATCTGGCATTACATTTCAGGTTTCAGAAGAAGAGAACTCATGGAGTTCAGTTTGGTCAGGGGAACAACTCCTAATAAGTAAAGCATAAACACATAATATATCAAGTGAAAAGAAGGATAAGGAGTAAATAGAGGTGTCCAAGTGCACCTGCGACAACCAGCAGAAACACCAAAACAATACCCAGGATTTGGAGGCAGATTTGTTTACATCAATGGGCATTGATTGGGATCACTTCCAAAACATCAGACCCTGATCTCTGGTAGTCTAGGGCTTATATGAGATAAGCAAGCAGGAAGAACAGAGGCAGAATGACTTGTCAGTTAGGGATTGATTTATACAGTGTACATCATAGTGACCAGCTACGCATCACAGTGACAAGCCCGTTCGTTCGTTCGTTCGTTCGTTCTGTCTGTCTGTCTGTCTGTCTGTCTGTCTTTCTTTCTTTCTTT
>RJWT010004973.1:21781-32095 GCA_004365215.1 Cuniculus paca
GAGAGTAACAGTGGTTGGTACATTGTGTATTATTTTCAAAGTAGTTGCTCAGATTGCAAACTGTAGGCATGAAAAATGAATCAAACAATATAAACACAAATTAATGAACTAAAAGAAACTAGTAGTACATCTTAACTATCATATATATATGTAACTATCATATATATAACTATATATATATATATGCATGTAACTATATATATATATATATATATATATATATGCCTTTTCCCTTTCTTCTTTTCTCTTTTCCCCCATTGCAGGTCCTCTTTCCTTTTTAACAGTTTTTTCCCATTTCACAATATCTATTGTACATTTTGGATCTTATTTACTCTTCAGCTTTTTACACTAGGGAGAAAATATTATGCTTGCACATGCAAATCTGATTTGTTTCAGTTATGAGTATAGTTTCAAGTTGCATCTATTTACCTATAAAAGTTTCAAGTTTGTCCTTCTTTATGACTAAGTAGTATTCCATTGCATAAAAAGACTAACCCAAAAATGCACATCTGAGATTTATACACACTTCTCAGATGAAGAAATACTAATGGCAATTTTTTTATCCATTACTCAATGATGAGAATTTGGGTTGTTTCCAAAATTTGACTATTAGCAATTGTGTTGCTATAAACATGAATGCACATATGTTGCTGTGGTATGATGTTTTCAATTCTTCTGGGAAAATACCCAGAAAGGGTATAGCTGGGTCAAATGGGACCTCTAATCCTAGTTTTTTGACTCTCCGTACCTATTTCCACAATTGTTGCACCAGTCTACACTCCTAGCAACAGTGGAAAAGGGTTCCTTTTTTCTCACAGACCTGCCAGCATTTGTTATTGATTGGTTTCTTGATGATAGTAATTTTTTCTGGAGTGAGATGGAATTTCAGTGTTGTTTTAATTTGCATCTCTTGAATGACCAGTGATGTTGAACATTTTTTCTTATATTTATTTGCCATTCATATTTCTTCATCTGAGAAGTATGTATAAATCTCAGATGCGCATTTTTGGATTGGGTCATTGCATTTGGGAGGTCTTATTTTTTTCAATTTTTTATATGTTCTAAATATAAGTCCTTTGCCTAAGGGACAATTGGCTAAGTTTTTTCCCACTCTGTGGGTTGTCTATACACTTTGTTTGTGATATTTTTTTTGGTGGTTTCTTTTGATGTGCAAAACTTTTTCAATAAGATGAGATCTCAGTTGTTGATTCTTTGAAGTGTTTCCTGTGCATTTTGGGTTTTGTTCATGAGCTCTTTGCCTACACCTATAGCTTCAAGATTTCTACCTAGTTTCACTTCTAGTAGTTTTAGTGTTTCTGTTTTAGTATTTAGATCTTTGATCCATTTTGACTTTAGTTAGTACATGGTGATAGGCATGGGTCTACTTTTAGTTTTTGGCATATGGAAAGCCAGCGGTTCCAGCATCATTTATTAAAGAGGCTGTCTTTCTTTCAGTGGACATGTTTGGTCCCTTTGTCAAAGATAAGGTGACTGTGTTTGTAGTTGTTTCTCCATCTTCTAATATGTTCTACTGATCCTCAGGTCTGATCACTATCACAGTACCTGGTATTAGCACAGTAGCTTTGTAATATAATTTCAAGTCTGGGATTGTGATGCCTTCTGCCTTGCCTTTGTTGCCCAGAATTGCTTTTGCTATTTTAGGCCTCTTCTGGTTCCATATGAATTTTAGGAATGTTTTCTCTAGATCTGTGAGGTATGCTAATGGTATTTTGATTGGGATTGCATTGAATCTGTATAACCGTTTTGGAGGAATGGTCATTTTCACAATGTTGGTTCTTTCTATTCATGAGCAAAGTGTATCTTTCCATTTTTTGATATCCTGTTTGATCTCCTTTTTCAGAGTACTGTAATTTTCAGTGTATGGATCCTTTACTTCCTTTGTTAGACTGATGCCTAAGTATTTCTTTTTTGGGGATATTATAATGAAAGGTATGGTTTCTCTGGTTTCTTTCTGTGTGAGTTTGTTGCTTGTGTATAGGAATGCTATTGATTTTTCAGTGTCGACTTTGTATCCAGATATACTACTGAATTTGTTTATTAAATCTAGAAGTCTTTTGGTGGAGTTTTGGAGGTCTTCTATGTAGAGTATCATGTTATCTGCTAATAATAATAATTTAGCTTCTTCCTTTTCTATCCTTATTCCTCTTATTTTCTCTTGTCTAATTGCTCTGTCTAATGTTTCTAGAAGTATTTTGAATAGGAGAGGTGATAGTGGACACTCTTGTCTTTTTCCTGACTTTAGAATGAAAGCTTTCAAGTTTTTACTATTTAGTATGATGTTGGCTGTTGGTTTGTCATAGATGGCATTTATCAAATTAAGATAAAGACCCTCCATTCTAATTTTCTGTAGGGTTTTTATCATGAATGAGTTTTGGACTTTGTCAAATGCTTTTTCTGCATCTATTGAGAAGATCATGTGATTTTTGTCTTTGGTTCTGTTAATATGGTGTATTACATTTGTTGATTTGCATATGTTGAACCATCCTTGCTTCCACGGAATTAATCCTACTTGGTCATGGTGTATAATCTTTTTGATGATTTGCTGTAATCTATTCGCCAGTATCTTCCTGAGAATTTTTTTCTATGTTCATTAGGGAGATTGTCCTGTAGTTTTCTTTTTTTGGTTGAGTTCTTCCCTAGTTTTGGAATCAGGGTAATGCTTGCATCCAGAAATTGTTTTTGAAGTATTGCTCTGCTTTCAATTTCCTTAAAGAGTTTCAGTATTAGTGACAATTATTCTTCTGTAAATTTCTTTTTGAATTCAACCATGAATCTGTCAGGGTCTGGAATTTTCTTTGTTGCTAAGTTTTAAATTAGATTTTCAATTTCATTGGCTGATATTGGGTTATTTAGAATTTTTGTATCTTCTTGATTTAGTTTTGGCAGTTGGATTGTGTCTAGGAATTTGTCCATTTCTTATGTGTTTTTCCATCATATTGGACTATAGGTTCTCATAGTAGGTATTGATGATCTTCTGAATTTCTGTAGGTTCTGTTGTGATTTCACCCTTTTCATTCCTAAATTACTTGAATTTATGTTTTTTCTTTCCTCTTTTTGATGATGTTGGCTATCGGTTTATCAGTTTTATTAATTCTTTCAAAGAACCAACTTTTTGATTTGTTGATTCTTTGTATTTTTTTGTTTCAATTACATAAATTTCTGCTTATTAATAATCTTATTAATGTCTTCCTTCAAATGAACTTTGGGTTTGATTTATTCTTTTTCTAGAAGTTTGAGGTTCAACATTAGGCTTTTTATTTGAACTTGTTCTGTTTTCATGATGTGAGAGTTTATCACTGTAAATTTCCCTCTTCAGACTGCTTTCATTGCATTTGGTATGTTGTATTGCCATTATTGTTTAATTGCATATACTGTGTAACTTTGTGTTTAATTTCCTCTGTGACCCATTAGTTGTTCAGAACTGCTTTGCTTAATTTCCATGTATTTTTGTAGTTTTTGTGATTTCTTTTGTTGTTGATTTTCAGTTTCATTGTACTATGATCAAATAGTGTTCAAGGAATGATTTCAATTTCTCTACATTTACTTAAACATTTTTTTGTGGGTGAGTATGTGGTCTATTTTAGAGAACATCCTGTGTGCAGCTGAGAAGAATGTGTATTCTGATGTTTTGGGGTGGAACACTCTGTAGACATCTATCAAGTCCATTTGCCCACAGGCTTGGTTTAATTCTGATATTTCTTTGTGGATTTTTTGTCTAGTCAATGTATCTATCTGTGAGAGTGGGATATTAATGTCCCCCACTACACTTGTGTTAGTGCTTTGGTTTTTCATGTCTGTTAATATTTGTTTTATGTAGTTAAGTGCACCAGCACTTGGTGCATATGTATCTATGATTGTTACCTCTTCTTCTTGTAGTTTCCCCTTAGCAAGTATGTAGTGACCTTCCTTGTCTCTGTTGATTAGTTTTGGCTTAAAGTTTACACTGTCTGCAAATAGAATAGCTACGCTTTTTTTTTCTGGATTCTCATGGCATGGAGAATTTTTTCCATCCTTTGACTTTAAGTCTATGAATTTCTTTTTAGGTTAAATATATTTCTTGAATGCAGTATATTGATAGATATTTTTTCTTGATCCATTTTGCCTGTCTGTTTCTTTTGATTGGTGAGTTGAAATCATTTACACTGATAGTTATAACTGATATGAATTGGCTTATCTTTTTCATGTTATTTCTTGTTGTTGGTTATTTGTTTTTCTCTTCTATTTGCCTGCCCTGCTTGGCAGTTTCTTTTTTAATGGTGTTCATCTGTTTGTGGTCTTTGTTATCTCTTTCTATTATATCCTTCAGAGTATTCTGCAGTGCTGGTTTTGTGGTTATGAATTTCTTTAGCTGTTCTTTATCATGGAAGTATCTTATTTCTTCATTGAATTTGAAAAATAATTTTGTGTGGTACATTGGTCTGGTTTGAAGATTGTTTCCTTTGAGGGGATGAAATACTTCACTCCAGGATCTCCTTAATTTGAGGGTTTGTGTTGAGAAGTCTGCTGTGATTTTGATGGGCTTTCCTTTATAAGTGACTTGTTTGTTTTCTCTAGGTGCTTTTAATATTTTGTTCTTGTGTTGAATTTCTGGAATCTTGGTTACTATATGCTGTGGTGTAGAGTTATTTTGGTCATGGCTATTTGGAGTTCTATACACTTCATTTATTTGTATATCCTTTATTCATGTTTGAGGAGTTTTCTGCCATTATTTCTGTGAAGATTTTAATGGTATTTGCTCTATCTCCAACTTTCTCACTGACTTCAATCAATCTTATGTTGCTCTTTGCTTCATAGTTTCTTGGTATTTTTAAGATATCTTTCTTTTCATGATCTCTAACTGAAATTCTGTCTTCAAGTTGTGATATGCTATCCTCTCATTCATTAACTCTGTTGTGTATAATTTCAATGGAGTTTTTAATCTCTTGGATTTTCATTTTGATCTGTTTCATGGATTCTATTTCTTTCCTATTTTGGGCACTTTTTGTTTCCATCATTTTTTCTAAGCTCATCTATTCTTTTATCTGTACCTGCTATAGTATCTTTGATTTTAGGCATTATTATTATTATTTTATTTTATTTTTGGTACTGGGGATTGAACTCACAATCTTATGCTTACCAGGCAAACACTTGAACCACTGGGCTAAATCCCCAGCATTTTATTTGTTTATTTATTTAATTTATTTATTTCGTGGTACCAGGGATTGAACTCACAACCTCGCAGTTACCAGGCAAGCATTCGAGCCACTGAGATAAATCCCTGGCCATCATTTCTTTTCTGAGAGATTATTTTATATATAATATCCTAAATATTTATAGCCTCTTCCACTTGTTTTTTCACTTCTGTTGCTATCATTTCAGAAAGTTCCAGTGTTTGACTTCCAATTTCATTTATCACATTGTGCTCCAGGCTTGTCCTGGATAGGCTAGGAGTCTGCAGTTGCATTTTGCTTCTGTGTCACATCATTTTCTATTTTCTCTTTTTTATTTTATTTTGTTTTCTATGTTGATGCTTGCCAATTTCTTATGGTAGATAGCTTTATTACTAGTTTTGAGACTTCCCAAAGAGATGTCGGTTCTTGAGGGATCTCCTCTAGATATAAGTGGTTTTTGTAGCTATCCTAAGAACCTACCTTCCCAATTTTAAAGGATGAAAAGTGACTATTTGGTTCAGTACCTAGTCCTTTTGTACTGGACTGTGCTGATGATTATGATCACATACAATCACTGTGTTATCATACAAGGGAGAAAAACTGACTATAGCATGTATAACATCCTGACTAAAGTAGTATGGTTAGTAATAATAATAGTTTCAAGTACAGATTAACTACTGACAAACTGTGGTAACCATTAATCTGCTACCTCCAACCCCAGGAGCAAACTCTAAAGTTATGTTACAAAATCAAACATAAACCATGCAGTGATTTTCCCCTTAGTGAAGTGATATTTCCTTGTTGTGGGGACCAGGGGTGTTTAAGATGGGTAGGGGACAGGATAACAAGATGAATAAGGTCAAATATAGTAGAATTAAGGGTGGAGGTCAACGGGTGATCACCCGAGTTTTGGAAAACTGGAGGATTCAGGAGGGATAGAATGAAATAGAATGTGAAGGAGTAATCAAAAAGAGAAGGGACAATGTTTTCTCACTTGAAAACTTAAATTCAAGAGGTAGTTGAGGAAATAGAGAGAGGATCAGTAGAAAACAAAAATGGAAGGCAAGAAACCTGAACAATGAAAAAATGGAAAAAAGAGAATGAAAAGAAAAGAAAAAGGAAAAAAATGAGACCAGAAAAAAAGAAAGAAAAAAAAAGAGAGAAAAATCCCACAAGGACAAAAATAACCACAAAATACTAAACAAAACAAAACAAAACAAAATACAACAAGACAGGAGGAAGCTAGCCAATTTGACAAGCAAAGGAGAATAAAATTAGTAAAATATCTCTGGTGCTTCCAGTGTTGCGATAGTGTCCAAGTCAGAACTCAGAAATGTCCTGTGTATTCCAGTCAAGTTTGCCTTGAGAATTGTGCTGGATGTGGAGCTGATCTTGGCCTCTGGATGTGGGGGCTGGGACTGTTCTTCTGTTGGTGGAGTTTTCTGGAGCCCACTGCTGGCTCCTCACTGCTGTTTCAGGTACTTCCACATTGCTGGTTTCGCAGATTACTCCACCTGCCAAAGGCGTATGTGCGCCTGTGCACCCAGGGTTTGCCTGGCCTGAGTGTTTGCAGTGGTTGATTGGTGACTCTGCCCCTAACCAGTCATTTCTAAGAGACAGGAGCAACAGGAACTGGAACATCAACTATTACCTGGGCAACTAACAAACTCAAGTATTCTGGCTGGTGGGGGGGCAGTTGGGCATTTTCAGCTACACATCTATTTTCCCATACCTTCATCTATGCTGTCACGTATTCTGTTGATTTTTGCGGATTTCATAGCTGTTTCTTCTACTGTGCATTGTATGTTTGTTCCCCTATGCCCATTTTATGATAAAATGTTTTGTCTTTCTTTATTGATTCTTAGGAGCCCTTGATTTATGATGGATTTCAATCTTCCAACTATAACTGTGTCACAATGCTTTTCTTCAGGTTGTTGCTTGACTTTTAACTTTGCCCAGCATGTTTCAAAAAGTCCTTTTGATGAGGAACTACAGGGATGTTTATTTCAGACTTTTATTCCAGGAAAATTTGGCATTCTTCCCAAGGACTGTTTTTCTTGTCATCGTCCCCCCAGCCCCCCACCACAATCCATGTAAACCTTGTTCTCTTATTCTTGCTTTGACTACAAGACAGAACAAGCATCTCTACACACCTCTAGTGACAGTGCAGAACTTCACGGCAGGCATCCATTATCCCAACCTCATCCTTAAGCTCACCCACTGTGTTTCCTGTTCATGATTGAATTTTTTCTTTCTTTCCTGGCTTCTGGTTGATTTGTATGGTAATAAACATATGCCTAAAGTTTGCCTAAAAGCATTTTTGCAACAAGGTGTAGCACTAAAATATAATATTTCCTGCTCACAGCCATCATTTCATAAATGGTGAAACTGAGGCCAGGAGAGGGACAGCACCTGAGCCAGGGTTGCAGGGAGTCAGCAAAGTAGACTCACTCAGCTTTTCTATGCTTGGTTGTTTCTTCCGTCTTGTCTCTGCCTGAAGAGGAGCTCTGTCTCTCATGTATAAGTGCATGAATCAGAATCTTTTCAGTTGCCAGGTGACAGAAATCATGTTAAATAAGCAAGGAAGAATTGCTTATTCACAAAAAGGGCAAACCCCGATGGACTGCAGGCATGGCTTGATCCAAGCACACAGGTGATTTCAACAAGCAGGCTTCCCTGCGCATTAGGTTTTGCTTCTCTCCCTCTCTCTTTGCTTGGTGATGCTATCCATTCCTGCTTCAGACAGTTTTATTCCTCGTGGCCTAAAGATGACATGAGCATGAAAAAGGAAACTGTCTCCTACAGCCCCAAAAGAAGAGAGGATTCTGATTGACCTACTTGAAATGCCACCTTCTGTAGACAAAATGATGGGCAGAATGACAGGCATTTGATTGATAGTGATCATGGGATTAGGGAAGACAAGAAGGATGGGATGTGATGGGCAAACACTGCAGAGACCAACATCTAGGGCCCAAGGGAGCAGAGCACTGCCCCCTACCCCCTGGAAGAGATGTCTGCCCCAAGCACAGATCAGCCAGGGGCTGACTTTGCTCCTTCTTCAATGGAAACACATCCTCCTCCTCCTTGCTCCAAGGCCCTCAGTGACCTTGGGGACTAATCCATCTGCTTGATGCTGCCTCCATATGCTGGCTATTACTAGCTCCTGCCCCTTCCCATTCCTAGCCCAGAATGTCTTTCTCTTCTGCACTTCTCTCCCTATCCAGAGACAATTTTTATAGCAGTGACTTTGTGCTCCACTCTATTGGAAAAGACAAAGCTATGCAGTGTGAGAAGGTGCATTGGGCTTGACCTGAAACACCACTTCAGAGGAGTAGTGAATGGCTCTTGAGAAGTTAGAGTTCATGGTGGAGAAAGTAAACAACGTTATCTACGTTGAGTCCAGCAAGACTAAAGAGGGCAGTGAATATTCGTTAAACATGTACTGTGTGCCAGCACTAACAAATGTATGTGCAGTTTACTTCAGAGGTCCAGTCCCTGTCAGGGAAATATTAATTTACAGACAAGGTGTTCAGAGTGGGAAAGTGGGTTACCCAAGATCACATGTAGTGATTGAAAGAACAGGGCTTGGAAATATCCAACTGTTCTCTCCTCTTTCTACCCATTTCCTAATAAACACCCACCCCCCATTATTAAGTGATGACTCACACTACAGAAACTTCCCTTAATTAAATGTGAAAATAGGAAAAGCCTTTGGAATGTACTCTGAGGAGGCTAGCCTTCGCAGAATTACTTCCATACCAAGAATTTGTTCCCCAGCTATGGAGCATCTGGGATTCTTTTCTCTTGATGTTCCCAATGAGTGGAATGTAAGAGGCACAGAAGATGACCAGCTTCTACCCTCCACTTCCTGATGCAGCTGCCTCAAACTATACAATAGGGGAACAGGAATCAATTGATCAGTCAGTGAAGTAATCTATTGATGAATGAGTCAATTCACTTTCACCAGATGTGCTTGCTAGTGGCAGTTAGTGACCAGAGTGGAGTCCTAGGCTCCCTCTCCCAGAACACGATGACAATCTATGGAGAAAGTCACTTTGCTTTATAGTCAACAGTTCTGGAAGACATCTGTTGTCAATCTCCAAGTTAAGCCACTGAAATTGCAGAGGAAGCTCTGGGCTCCTCTCCCTTTCTTACCAACCAGAGTTGTACTATGAAAAGCTGAATTTGAATATCCTGACCTCCTCTTGTCTAAACTGTGTGACCTGAAGGATGCACTGCTTCTGAGGCTGTGTTTCAACACCAGTGGATGGCAGGCTGGGCTGAGGCCATGAGCCTTCCTCCTGGACTGGCTGAGAGTCAGTCTGCGAGTGCCACTTCTGAGCCTGGCACCTCATAGGCACTTTAATGAGCAAAGCTTTTAACCATTTTAGTAGGGGACGGTGTTAGTCAGTTTTCCATCACTATCATAAAATACCTGAGCTGGCGATTCCATCTTTGGCAGGTGGAGAAGGTGAACTGGGCTGAGGTATGTCAGACTTGGTCACTCATCTGCTGTAGAAAGTGATACTCTGGCCTTGGCCTCCTAAATCTCTATCCTGTCACATGTTGTGGTTGAAGACATGAAAACTTTGGAGGATGGCTGATTAAAGAAGGAGAGATCAGGAAGCACTGATGTCCAGGTCTCTGTAGCCCCTCTTCTGGCAGATGAGGAAGCTTTCCACCACTGAGAGACACTGTAGGCCAACTTGGAATAAAATTCTATCACCCACAGTGACTGGTGAAGCCTGCTGGGACCCAGTCCTCTCTGGGCTCTTTGTGTCCTTTCTCTCCTCCCTCATGCTGCTCCATCCACAGTAACCCATGAAGTTCATTTCTACCTCTGGGCTCAGCTGTTCTGTCTGCCTAGAATGCTTCTCTTCTAAGCTATCACAGGGCTTACTCCCAAAAGATCAGAAAGTCAGAAAAGACTTGCCAGGTGACCATCCTGCCTTAGTCACTCCTGACTTCTTTCTTCTTCTTCTTCTTCTCCTTCTCCTTCTCCTTCTCCTTCTCCTTCTCCTTCTCCTTCTCCTCCTCCTCCTCCTCCTCCTCCTCCTCCTCCTCCTCCTCCTTCTCCTTCTTCTGTACTTATGCCTCATGAACAATGTGTATTTATTTGGCTGTTGTCTGCTTTCTGCAACCA
>RJWT010004974.1:0-31990 GCA_004365215.1 Cuniculus paca
GAGGAGGAGGAGGAGGAGGAGGAGGAGGAGAAGAGAGATCATTTCTTGACCTCGCTGGGTTGTATCATCTCATGGGGAGCCGTCTCCCGTTGGCTACAAAGCAAGTCTTCCCTGGAGGGGTAAGTGTCCTTGTTGCCAAGTCAAACACATGGAAAAGTTGGGGAAAGTGAGAACTACAAGGCCACTGGGGACACATGAGTGACCCGAAGCCCTGTGTCAGGCTGATGGGAAGTTTAGAAGGCAGAATGCAAATTTGATAAGCAAGGGAGTGAGAGGCAGAAAGTGGGGGCCATGAGCTTGGTGAAGTTCATCAAGGAAGGGGAAGGGATAGAGCTGGGCCAAGGAGGCTGCTCTTGGGAGGCGCCCTCCATGTCTGCTAACGCAGGGGAAGGCAGGCACTGGCTGGAGAAGGATGTGTGTGGGAGGAGAAGGAGGGCTTGTCACTAGGCAAAGACAGATCACTGTTTGAAAGAAGGGACATACCTGCCTGCCCTCCACTTAGAACAACCTCTGAGGGAGATGTTATTATTACTATCCCGAGTTCTCAGTTGGGAAACTGAGGCTGTCATCAACAGGACAATCCGGTCAGTGACTATAATATATATATAACATGGTGCAAAATCTATTGGCTCCTTCAACCAGTGTGGTTTCCCTTCCTGCTAGGAGGATCCTATCCACTGCCTTTGTAGTATCAGGTCTTACTCTTCCATCAGTTAAGGCTCAGAGAGGCAAAGTAAGAGTGTAAATATGTATCTGATATTTTGCTACTGGTTATGGGAAGACAAAGTGTTGAAGGAAGAGGGTTTTAGGGGTGGTTTAAAATGTCTTCTCTTATGCATTTTCTCTCTTTATGCCTTAACTTCTTTAGATTCAATTTCCCATCTTGTTTTTTTTTTTTTTTTCAGGGTGATTGCTTTGCTAGGGCCCTAGCATCTCTAGGACCCGCTGCCAGAGGTTTTCTTTTCTCTTTTCAACATCTGGCTCAGCCACTTCTTTAGGGAGGGGTCCAGGCCTCATTATTGAGGAATAGTGAATTTTTCATGGTAGACATGAATAATGGGCCCCCAAAATGTCTATGTTCCTCTTAATCTCCAGGACCTGTGAACACATGAGGTTACAAAGCAAAGGGGGAATTAAGGTATCAGAGGGACTTACATTTGACAGTTGGATGACCTAAAGTAGAAATAGTATCCTGAATTATTTGGGTGCACCCAATGTAATCATGACGATATAGAAGAGCGAAGGGAGAATCAGAGACATGGGAAAGACTTGGCTTTGACAATGGAAAAGAGACTAGAAACCAAGGAATGTAGAAGGTCTCTAGAAGCTGGAGAAGACAGGAAAATGGGCTTATACCTAGAGCTTCCAGAAAGAGACCTGGTTCTGCAGTATCTTGATTTCAACTCAGTGGGCTCTGTTTTGGACTTCTGAACTCTAGAACTGTGAGATAGTAGATGTGTTTGTTAGAGTAGCCACTGAAGAGAAATACAATGCAGTAATGTACATTCATGTCATGGTCTTGGAGAACAGGTTTCAGGTAATGGGGATCAGGCTTCACATCTCAGACGGAGAGGACTATCACTGGGTTTGAGATACATTGCTTCTATTTCAGCTACAATGTTTAGAGTCAGTAACATCCCCAGTGGAATCAAGGTAAATCTTTTATTTGAATTTCATCGCTGGTTAATTTCTTTCCATTTACTTGATGCCTCTATCTTTTCTGTCATCCCTCATGTATCTGCATTCTTGTCCTTCCATCTTTCAGTTGTTTCCTGTAAGATGTTTTACCCCATAATACATGAGAGTCATGACTTTCAAACTGTTTGAAACTCATGCTTTCTGGGAAGTTCATCTATTCCTACCCACAGCTCAAAGAATCAGATCAACAATGCCAGGTAAATTCCACAGAGAGGAGCTTATCTTCCTAGGACAAGGATGCACAGGCTCTGTGCTGGTGGGTAAGTCATGGGAAGTCTGCTCTTAGCACTACCTTCCAAGTGCAATTCCTGGTACCTTTGGTATCGTGAAAAATTAATTCATAGTTATCTTTGGACTCCTCAGGACATTTGAAATAAAGTAGCAGAAGCACACACTGAATTCAGGACATGGATTCTACCTGGTAACAAGGAACACTGACTTTCAGCTTGAATCTTTAACTTCAAGTATTTTGGGGCCTTTTCGTGTAAACCACTTCAAGGTAAGTAAAATTCTACGGTCATAATCAAGTTCAGTCAAAAAGAATTTCTTTCCATTAAACCAAGATTGTTCTGTAAGTAAATTTCTAACAGGGGAATGCATCTAATTAGAATTGTAATAATACTGCCCAAGTTGCTCCCCTCTACCTTGCACTGTATTATTCTGATGAATTTTATTCTTCTTCAAATTGCCAATTAAAAAATATAACCATTTGAAAGGTAACCAAAGATTAGCTGTCAATTTTCAATTTTGGTGTCCATCTTACTTTAATGGAGCGTGCTTCACCAGTAGGTTTTCACCCCCTGCAGCCTGTAGGAGCTGTGTTAAAATACATTTGGGGAAGAAACATCCATCCTGGTTTTGAGTAAAGAAAATTTAAAATTACTAAATAAAACACAAACTATTTCGAGGAATACACGAAGCCAGAAAACAGAATGAAAGGAATTCAGTTAGTTCCTGTTCATCTCTGCTGTGGGGCTCAGTGGATTGTAGTTTGTGTCTCATACAAAAGAAAAGAAATCCACTCCACAAATGGTTTAAGATAATAAAACCCGAAGCTACAGCTCATTCCCTCTTCTTCATGAGGCCCAGATTCACTGTAGCATTTTGTATCAGACAGGTCTGAAGTTAAATTTTTGTACTTTTTCTCATGTAGAACTGTTCATAGCTTTGAGAAAGCTCAGAATTACAGGGGAAAATTGTATTTCTTTCAGGAATAACTTACCTGGCAATTGGCATGGAATGGAAAAAAGAGAATGTTTAAAACTGAACTACTCCTTTAAAGAGATATTCAAACATTGATTCCAAATTAATTATTTAGCTACAGGGCCAGTAGGGATTTCAGACTATGGAACAAACATACCATTTCCACACACTTTTACCTAAGTGGTAATGTTGAAAACTCCATTTGTTGGTTGATTATTGCACACACAATCATATTTCCAGAAACGTCATTACCAAGTGAAAACTCCCCTATCTTCCTCCTGGGGTTCTGGCCAACCAGCAGTCTGCAAAGGGCACCAGGGTGGCTCAGAACATGGTAAAGTGAACCATGAGACTAGCTTTTAGGGTAAATTTCATCCCACACTGATCCAGGAGTCTCTTTTACTACTATGTATGGAGTTACAGATTTCAGAAATTATCTGTTTCTTTCCTAGTTTGAAGACCTGGATTCAGTGCTCTTTTCTATTCATTTTTAAAATTTTTATTAGTACACATTTGTAGTACAGAATGATTATATCCATTGTGGGGATTATTATGTACACAGTATGGACACATGTACATAACACATCTCAATTCTTCCTTCTCCTTCTCTCTCACTCTTTCCCTTGCCAGCATCAGATTTATAAAGTTAATTATAATTCAACCAGACTGACAGCCAGACTAAGAGGCCACAAACATATAAAACACATAAGACAATTACATTAAATCAATGTACACTTTTAGTTACATTGTCCATGCTGAATTTTAGTAACCTTTTTCCTTTCCTTTTCTCATATTGCCTGTCATTTATTTTGTACTGTATTTTCATATTGAATTCATCATATAAGAGAAATCATTCAATATTTAAGCTTATGTGTCTTATTTATGTCATTTAACATTATGGTCTCAAGGTGCATCCATTTTCCTACAAATGACTCAAGTTTATGTTTATGACAGAGTAGTACTCCACTGTGTATAAATATCGTATTTTCTTTACCCATTCATGTGTTGATAGACATATAAGCTTCCTCCAAAATTTAACTATTATGAATTGTGCAGCTATAAACATGGGTATGCATATATCACTGTGGTATGATGTTTTTAACTCTTTTGGGAAGATGCCTAGAAGGTGATTAGCTGGGTCAAATGAAACTTCTAGTTTTAGTTTTTTGAGGAATTTCATATTGACGTCCGAAGTGTTGTACCAGTTTATGTTGCCATCAACAAAGAAGGCTTCCTTTCATTTCACAGTCTTGCCAGCGTTTGTTACTGGTAGATTTTTTGAGGCAGCTATTCTTTCTGGAGTGAAACAGATTCTCAGTGTTGTTTTAATTTTCATTTCTTGAGTGGTCAGTAATGTTTCACCTTTTTAAAAAATGTATTTATTGACAGTTTGCACGTCTGCATCTGAGGCGTGCCTATTCATTTCAGATCCTGGTTTCAGCACTATTATGACCCACTTCCCAGTTCTTTCTTCCCATCTGCTTAGCACAGTTAAGTCAATATTTTGTGTTTGAAGTAGTAGGACTCTTAAGTGTTATTTGCTGCCAAGCCAGAGGTAGGATATGATGTTTCTTTGTGGGTCCTTCTCGAGTTTTGATTTCCTCATATTTGATTTCCTTATATTGTGGGGAAAAGAAGAGCCACTAGTCGGGCATGGTGGCTCATGCCTGTAATCCCAGCACTCAGGGAGGCTGAGACAGGAGGATCGTCGTGAGTTCGAGACCAGTCTGGGCTACAAAGTGAGCTCAAGGCCAGCCTGAATGGCATAGTGAGACCCTGTCTCAAAAAGACAAGGGCTGGGCATTTGGCTCAGTGGCCTAAGCGCCTGTCTGGCAAGCACGAGGTCATGAGTTCAATCCCCGGTGCCATCGGTGGGGTGGGGGAGGAAAGAAAAAGAAAAGCAGAGTCACTGTCTCCATTTTGGATAAACTTGGCCCTATCTCCATGTATTAATATGTATAGAGCTGGCTAGGCTATTTCTTTGTCCCTTCAATTGACTTTAAGCAATGTAAATCAGAATGGCTGAGGAGCTGATGTGTAATCTCTGAAGCAAAGTGACAGGTCAGTGTTACCCCGCCCAGTGACTCCCCAAATACATGGTTGAGCCTGGCAGGATAGAGAGCCATGCTCCATGCTGTCTGCTGGGACGGAGTCTTGAGAAAGGGGCTATGACTTCCTAGGGCAAAAAGGATTGTACATCAGAACTGAAGCACTGACCCCAAATTATTAGCTGTTATCTCAGTTGTTATGCAGATTTCTCTCTTTGCATTTCTTGCCCTCTGCATATTGCAGAGGTGATATCAGATCTCCTACCTTGCCCAGCTCATGGTAGTCACACGGCAGTCACATATTTCCTGCCACTCTCACTGTCACTCATCCCTGAGCCACTCCCCTCATGGATAATTAATAAAACCTGGGAAGGGCTCTGGGTTAAGGCCTTGGTTCTGGTGAACCACCATCTTGGCTGGACTTAGGACCCCTTGGCTCCCCACAACTGTCTCAGTGTCTTTCTTCTCACCATGGGTTGCACTGGAAGTGGTAGATTGGAATTAACTGATTAGAATTGCAATAAATTCTCCTTGGGATTATAATTATAAACCTTCCTGGACTGCGATGAGGATGGGAAAGGGTTCTCTATATTACATTTTGTTCAATCTCATCTTGTCTTCTTGGTTTTGAATATCAGGGATAAACAGATGACTTTCCTATTTTGCTCTCTAGTCCAGACTTTTACCATGAACTCCAGACCTCTATCTCCAATTGCCTTCTCAACATTTCTACCTGGATGCCTGTTAAACTCTCAATGTGCCTTCAGCACAACTCTTTATCCCTCCCACTTTCCCCACACATTCACATACATCCTTCCCTCTTCCTGTTTCCACTACTCCACCTGCCATTGCTCAGATGAAGAGCTTAGGGTCCCTGGGTTGTTCCTTTGTACTCATGCTCCATATGCTGCCTGGGCGGATTCTGTCATTTCTACCTGACAATTGTATCTCCAATCTGTTTCTCACCACCTCTCAATGCTACAATCTCAGTCCATACTTTTTTTTTTAATTTTAAAGAGAATAAAAAAAACAAAACAAAACAGAATAAAACACAACAAAGCAGATCAGAACAGAACAATGTAAGCACTACAGGTCTTCAAAACATAACAGCAGGAAATTAACAATGACTACCCTAGTGTCTCTTGTTTTCTTCAAAATGGTTATTCATACAGTCACACACAATAAACTAGCAAAACCAAATAATATAAAACCAGCTAAAACAAAAGAGTGAAAGCATTACAGGCCTTCAAATCAGACAATAAGAACTCAACAATGGCTACCTTCATGTTCTTTGTTTTCTTCAAAAAAAGGCTGATCATATCTTCTCACATATTGCAACCAAGTAGTAGAAAACAGACTTAAACCAATCAAATCAAAGAACAAAAGCATTATTGGACTTCAGAACCTGAAGATATGAAATCAGCTATGATTACCATAATGTCTCATTTTCTTCAATGTAGCTGTTCATATTTTGATATTTAATAAAATCTGCCCTTGTAAGCTCTTTAGGAGTAGTTCTAAGCATGTGTTAAGGTTTGTATATAGATGGCCCCTCCAAGCCTCATGTAGTCATGGAAGTGGCTGAACCTAACATTTATGATTGATTCATTGTGTAGCACTGGGATTGGCAGTGTGAGCTCTGGACCCACCCAGGGGTGGAGCTGACATACAATGTAAGGTCAGAATGGGGCGAGTTCTCTATCTTTGGTGCAGTTCACTCTTGCCACTTGCAGCCACCATGAATGGCAGCGCCTCAGCCACGCCATCGTACCTTGGAGCCAGCTAAGGATGGACTAAAAGCCCCAAAACTGTAAGAAACAAACCTCTCCTTCCTTCACTTTGGGTGTCAGGTATTTTTTCCCAGCAATGAGAAAAAAGTAACCAAGACAGCATGTATAAGCATATACTTGTACATCTATCCTTTCTGTGCTAGAGGCAATAGCAGAACAAAGTACAAGAAAAACAAAAATAATAAAGACAGATAAATAACAGTAATAAAGAGCCTGAAACAATAACAATATAGGTTTTCTAAACTAGGTGATGCGAAGACACCAAAGGTTGTTATTTTGTATAGTTGTCTTCAAGAGTTGCTCAGTTTACCAGGTATAGGCATACAGAATTGGTCCAGTCCCATGAATGCTAACTGTTTTTCTCTAAGAACTAATAAAATTAGTAATACAATCATGTTATCTAAGTGTATATATATATATATATGTATATATGCAAATTTATATCTTTTCTTTTCCCTTCCTTCTTTTCTCCTTTTCTCTGAGTTGTTTTATCCTTTTAGAAGTTTCTTACGCTTTCCTCATATTTATCAGGGACTTTGTATCTTATTGAGTTTTTCAGGTTGTTACACTAGGGAGATGATGCAGTGTTCACACATGTGAGTTTGATTTATTTCACTTATGAGTATGGTCTCAAGTTGCATCCATTTACCTATAAAAGCCTCAATGTGATCCTTCTTTATAGCTGAATAGTACTCCATTGTATAAAAGTACCACATCTTTTTTATCCAATCCTCAATTGATGGGCATTTGGGTTGTTTCCAAGATTTGGCTATTACAATTGTGCTGCTATAAACATGGTTGCACATATATCACTGTGGGTATGATGATTTCACTTCTTCTGGGAATATGCCCAGAAATGGAATAGCTGGGTCAAATGGGCCTCAGTCCATACTTCTACTGGCTGACACCCAGAGTTTTTGCAGCATCTTCCATAGTTAGTCTTTCTACCTCTACTATGGCTCCTTAACATTTCATTTCTGCACAGCAGCCAGCCATAGCAATTCTTTAAAAAGAAGAGCTGAACCATGTTTCTCCTCTGATCCATTTTAATGTGTCTCCTTCCTGGGTCAATCCACATCAGTCACACAAGCTTTATGGGTGTTTTTTGACCTGATGAGTACCCTCCTTTCACAAAACCTTTGCTTTGCTTTGCCTTTGATGCTCCCAAATGCCCACATGGTTTTCTCCCTCCCCTCTATTAGGTATCTTCCTTGACTACTGTCTCTAAAGTTCACCCTTGTCCCCATCCTCATTCTCCATGCATTTTCCTCTGTAACACTACCACTGTCTAACATGAGGCAGGTTGCATTTATTTCTGTTATGTGGTTGCTTCCACTCGGGTGTGTACTCCTAGGGATTTTTATTTGCTTTATTCCCTGCTGTTTCTAGTACTAAGGATGGTGTCTGGTCCACAGAAGATGGTTATTAAGTGATATACACAAATGGATTAAATGAGCTCTGTAGTTATCTATCAGTAATTCTTTCCAAATACTCCATTGGTAATCAAAAATCCTTCTCAGTACTATTTTCTGCATGATCATTAATTAGGCAATCTGTCTAATTTTTATTTTTTTTTAGACATTCCTTCTATGTCCTACTGTTCCAATCTGGACTTACTTGACAACCTAACTGCATGGCTGATCTTCTCAGAGTTCCCTATACCTCTTACATGTTATCATCCTTGTCTCCTAGAGCTTATGCTTTCTTTTTTCTTAACTCCTTTGTTTTGGTAGAGCACATCCTTCAGCAGCTTTTTGAGAAAAGGTACAAGGGGGATAGTTTTATTTCTTGAAGTCATATGTGACTTAAAATGTCCATATTTTACTTACACATCTAACTAATATTTGGCTGGTTTTATAATTTTAGGTTAAAATCACTCAGAATCGTGAACTCACCCTTCCACCACCTTTCAGATTCTGTTGTTGATATAGTATGGTAGACTTCTAGGGCTGTAGTAACAAAGCACTGCACACTGGATGGCTTAAACAACAGCAATTTATTATCTCACAGTTCTGGATACTAGAAGTCTGAGATCAAGGTGTTAACAGTGTTGGTTCCTTCTGAGGACTGCTGGGGAGGAATCTGTTCCAGGACTCTCTGCTAGCCTCTGATGGCTTGTTGGCTTCTTTGGAATTCCTTGGCTTTTGCTCTATCACCTCCATCTCTGTCTTTATCTGCACATGGTGTTCTTTCTGTGTGTATATCTGTGTCCAAATTTCTCCTTTTTATAAAGACACTAGTCATATTGGATTGGGTCTTCCCTGTTCCAGTATGATCTCATCATAACTAGTTACATATACAAAGACTCTATTTCTTAACTCGTCCCCTTCTTCCTCCTTCTCTTTCTCCTTTTCTGTACTGGGAATTGAATTCAGGGCCCTTACACTGAGCCACATGTCCAGTTCTTCTCATTTTATATTTTGAGGCAGGATCTCACTTGTTAGGTTACCCAGGCTGGGTTTGAACTTTCTCTCCTTCTGCCTCAGCCTCCAGAGTTCTAGGATTATAGGCATCTTCCACTATGTCCAGCTGAAAGATGGTATTTATAAATAAAATCACATTCTGAGGTATCAAGGCTAGAACTTCAACATGTGAATGTTTTTGTGGAGAGGGGGCAAAATTCAATTGATAGTATATACATAAGTCATTTGTATTCTTGATTTGTTGTGTGTGACTGTTTTTCCTGCTGTATTGGAAGTTTTTAGGATTATTTCTCTATTCTTGGTAATCTAAAATTTCATGGTTATGTGCTTGGGTGGCTCTCTTAGTTTCTTTATGCATGTCCTCTGTAAACACATTTAGTCTGAAAGCATTTGTTACTTGGTTTGGATAAAATTTGTTCTATAATTTTTAACTCCCTCTTTTAATTCTCTCTATCTCGAACTCCTAGTAGTTTAATATTAGATTTCATGGACTAAGAGTCTAAATGTACTATCATTTATTTTTTGTTGATCATCTTTTTTCTTGTTCTCCTATTTAAAAATATTTTAATTACTAGTATATAGTTTGCCATACATGATCATTACTTTCATCTTGGGAAATTTGTACTCAAACATATCACGTCTTGATTATTTTTACTTCTCCCCTCTCCTCTTCCCCTTGTTTTATTATTTTATTCAACTTTATTTTTGTTTTTGAATTTCATACTACTGCTATCTTTTTTTTTTAACTTTTAAGAACTTTTATTTTCCAATTATTTTAATTTTATGAAATCTTGCTCTTGATTTATGGCAACAACATTCTTTTTTGTCTCTCTGAAGATATAAAGTATAAGGTTTTTGAAGTTTTCCTTTGGCTACTTGTAGAGGCTCTATTTAATCAGAGTTTCTTTTTCTATCTCTGTCTCTTTCTGTCTCTCCTACATCGGGGATTTCCCTCAGATGCCTCAAGATCCCTGTTAGTCCATGCATATTTGAGAGTGAGACCCTGAAAGGTGGATGGGAATCTCTGCAGATGTGCTGGGCCCATTGCCTACTGATGGGATTTACTACAGAAAGGCTAGAGGCCTAGCTATCCAGGGGCTTTCCATTTCAGCATCTGGTAGAACTTTTCTCTTGGACCTGTCACATTATATAGAGAGGAATATTCCAGGGCCCCATTTAGAGATGTTTGGCTGGCAGATGTGCGGAGGAACGGGACTAGAGGCCTTCCTGAGCACGCAGGATGGGTCCCTGATTCAGAAGGTGTCTGTGTCCATTTCCCAGCATGGGAAAGTAAGGCTCCTGGCTGCTGGGGATAAGGGAGGAGACCTGGAAGGCTGGCCATCCTTGTCTAAAGTTGCCACCCATGCCGTTTCCTTGCTCAGGACTACTTGCCTCAAAAGCCGCTAGTGTCTGAATTCCTGAAACTTTCTGGGGGTGCTGTAGAGACAGCTTGTTTCCTATCACTGGTCTCCCTCTGCAATCACTGGAGGCTCCATCTTTTCGAATTCCTCAGAACCATTGGAACTGCTTTACCTGTTTCAAACTGCTTGTCTTCCTTCTGTGACTCTCTTCTTCCTTCTCCTCTGTCTGCTTATTTTAATGAGTTTTGGGGGGCAGCAGGGTGGCTCCAAATCATTAGCTATGCTATGGCTAATGCTGTGCTACAGCCCTTTTTTTCTGGGCTGAATGCTTCTTCCACCCCCACTCTTTTTCTTTCTAGTCTGCTTTCTCTGTATCCTGAGGGTTGGATGTGTGAGTCTAATCGAGAGGCTCCATGCTTTCTGGCTTTTGCTTGAGTTTGGCCTTAGAGAAGCTTGGCAGGAGTTAAAATGGCAGGGAAAGAACAAGGTCAGGGTTTTCAGGCCCCAGCTTCCTTCCTGCCAGTGTCTTTGGGCCGTAGCGACTCTTGGCTCCTGCCAGCAGGCCCTTTCCAGGGGCTCTTTCCTCTTCCCCGTGGAGGGAAGGGTAGGGCTTCTCTCTGTTTCTAGCCCCAGGGGACTTCCCTTAGCCTTTCTCTTTGCCCTTCCAGGTCTTTGTAACAGTGCTGTCATCAAAGGCTGCCTACCATGTCACCCCACTGGCAGACGGCCATCTGTTTCCAGGGAAGATGTCCCTGATAACTACCTCACGCTACCCCATCTAGTGCCTCCTCCTCACTCCTATCTCAGCCCCAAAGTTACTCCCTTTGCAAGGCGCTCTTGACATTCAAGATGAGCCTTCTTGATTTACTTTTCCTTAGAGACCTCTTCTGTCCTTCAGGGCACTATGAGTGTGTGTGGTGTGTGTGTGTGTGTGTGTGTGTGTGTGTGTGTGTGTGTGTGCTACTTCATTATCTTCTCCATCAAACTGCAGGTTCCAGAATGCAGAGAATTATCTTTTGCTTATCCCCATATCCTGAGCTCCCTGCAGAGTGTAACTTAGTAATTATTGGTGAAATGAATGAGTGACTGGAAAGGCCCTCTCCTTCCAGAAACCTTCCAGTATCTCCAAGAGTGGAGCAGCCTTCTGGTGGCCTCAGCATGAACAGTGGTGGCAGCCGCTGCTCCGGTACCATTTGCCATGCGGTACCTTGCTCAGTGGTCGCTGCTGGCCATGGCTGCTATTTCTACAGAGGCAGGGAGGCTTCTGAATGATCCAGATCTCATCCACGTTGAATATCTAGACCTACCCACAGTGTCCCACACATAGGTGCACAATAGAGTTAAGAAGTAAATAATGACTGATTAAATTTGGAAACAGATTTTATCTGTGGCTCAACACTAGATGTTCCAGGTGGCTTACTGAATTGGCATTTTCCTTGTGAATTTGTTGTTTTATTTCAGTGTTGTTTTTCCAAAAGTCTGCTCCTTACTTGGCTTGCAGAGATTGCTTTGAACCAGGCCGATCAAAAGTCCTGCAGCTGTTGAGGAAATAATTCACCACTCAGGAGAGAAAGAAGATGAAGCCAGGCAAAGCTGGAGCCCTGGAAACAAGACACCCCTCCCTGCCCTGCAAGATGCAGCAGTAATCATGCCTCCCTGCTGATGCCGCAGGCAGAGGGAGAAACTGAGCCCAGGCCTGGCGGTCCTCACTGGAGAGATGCGAGGGGCTTGGAGAGGACAGCTGGACAGTGCAAACAGGGCCACGTGTCACCCTGGACCAGCTGTCCCTAAGACTTCCTCTCCTTACCATGACCCATCCCTGCTAGGCAACTGTCTCCACATTTGGCAGATTCCTTTCTCTAGGAGCAGAATGATGGCAAGACCCTGGGCCCTGATGTCAGATGAGTCTCTTTCAGTCTCGGTTATGCTACTTGTAACATAAGAGCTTAGCCTGAATCTCCCCAAGCTGCTGTTCCCTCACCAGCAAAACAGCAATAACAACAACAACAATAATAATAATAAATGCCTACTGCAGGTGGTTGTGAGGATTAGGTGAGGTCACACTTAAAGCATAATGTGTGTGTGAAATGCACAGGATTCTTTGTTGAATGTAATGAGCTGTCCATCATTAGAGGTGTTCAAGGAGTGACCCAACGAATTGTGGTTGTATCTCATGCTGTGGATGGGAGAAGTCAGCAGCAGGGTGGTCAGCCTGGATGACCCCCAGCCAGTAAGAGAGGAGAGGTTTAGATTTTGTTAAACAGGCAGTCTGGGTCTTCATGTGTCAGTGTACTTTCTGGCAATTAAAATCTGGTGCGTTTAATCTGAAGAGAGTTGCAGCTCCGTTGTTTGCCCTTTTAATCTTGTCTGTTGCCATGGGAACAGCAAGTGATTGCAATCACCACTGTTTGTATTGTGAGCTTGCTCCCATCAATGCGGCTTTTGAAAAATAAGAAGTAAAAAAAATCTTGACTTTGGCACGTCGCGCATTACTATTCACAACAAACGCCTGAGGAGTCCCATCAAATGTTTCCTTCCTGATACACGCACAGGCTCTTGTTTGAAAATCTCCACCAGCCCACTTTCTTTCAGTCCCTTGTATCCAGGTAGTTCTTTGAGGTACTCTTCCCACAGCCAGCCAGGGTGGATTCTGAGTGGGCTGGGATCTGGTGCTGCACACTGGCATGGAATTGGTGATCTCACTTCTCTCGCTGTGTGAAGGTGAGGGGCAAAGCGCTGCCTGTATACTTCCATCCACAAGATTTTGAGTGTGTATGTGTAAGTGTGGTGCTGGGAATTCATGTAGGCAAGTGCTCTAGCACTGAGTCTCAGCCCATCCTCATGCAAGTGTTTATGGTAGCGGCTCACCATCACAAGGGTGGTCACTTTCTGAAGATGAAGGGAGAGAGACACTGTCAAGGATCAGAGTCCTTGCAGAGGGATGGATTGGAAGGAGCAGCACTGGCAAGCACAAGCCTGAGAAGTTTCTGGAATGTTTTGGCTGATGGGTACCTGCAGTCTCGGCAGCCACTCCCTAGCTTCTGGCTCTTTCTGGTTGTCCATTTGGATCGAGAAGCTTGCAGGGAGATCACTCCAACCTCCTTTGAGTGACCCCACATCCCTTTGTCTCCCCTCTCAACCTACAGAGAAGTTTATTGAAAGAATGTGAAAATGTTGGCCTAATGCCCAGAGATAATTGATTACGGCATTTTTCTTTGAGTAGAGAAAGACGCCAGTGAGCATCTGAACCCACCTCCACATGTAGCAGTGAGAATCAACTCCCGAGTGAAGAAGTGGCTTGCTGGAGGTCACAGAGTAAGAGAGTGTCTCCTAGCCACTGTCTCCTGGTTTTGTGTAAATCCAGTCTCATTTGTGAGACATGCCTCGGGGTATTTCATTTTATAAACCTTACAAAATTAAAGCTCCTATTTATTTGAAATGCATACATGACTCAGGCCACCACTCTTTAGAGAAGCTACAGGTTGATATAAAAATGTAAAAGATGAGTTAAGTTTTAGACGTCTGAACCTGGTGGCTTTTCAAGCCAGAACCATGACCAGAAGAGATGAAATCTCCTTCAGTGACTTCAAAGTACATCTCAGTCTCCAGGTTTTGTTCCAGCATCTTCTAGCTGTGTGACCTAGAGGGCTCCACCTCACACCTCAGGCCCTCAGTATCCTCTTCTGTAAAATGGGGGTAGTAGAAGTGGCCTTGTCTGTCTTATATCATGTAGAGGGTTCATGCGTATCCATGGTTCAGATGCGCATTAAAAGCAGCAAGAGATTGTACAGTATTACACTGTGGCTACTATGTATTTTCTCAGATTCTCAAAGGGAGGTCTTCCAGCCAGAAAGGATTAGAATTCTTTTTGCAGACCAAGTGTTCAGGAAGGATTTAAGTTTTCTTTCTTTTCCTCTCTCTCTCTTTTGGTTTGGATAAAAAGATGGTTTTGATATTTAGACCTTGTACAGACCTAAGACAGACCCAATAGTCTCCCTCAAGCCTCCTTTCTTTACAAAAGCCAGCGCAGAGTTTTATCTTTATTCAAACTTATAGTCACCCCTGTCTTAAACTCTTTCCTCACAGAAACAAAGCTTCTTTCCATGGCCCATCAGCTTGGGATTCCTCTCGGATTTTGTTTTGCGACTTTCTCTTTCAGTTCAGCCTTTTAAATTTTTTATTTATTTTTTGAGAGACAGAATCTTGCTATGTTGCCCACATCGGTCTCAAACCCTGGGCTCAGCAGATCCTCCTAAATCAGCCTCCCGAGCGCGGGGAGTACAGGCATGCATTACAAGTGGCTGAGTAGCCTATTCTTGTAAATACAGTATTACTGGAATGCAGCCGTCCCCAGTCTTTGTATGACTTAGCGTGCAGTTACAGCAGAGTAGAGTTGCAACAGGAACCACACAGTCTGCAAAGCATAATACAGATACTATTTAGCCCTTTGCACGAAACGTTTATCCTAGAGGATTGTTCTCTTTCAAACGGCAGCCACCACACCTTCAAAGTGATGTTGTCCACAGTCAATGCATGGCTACTGTAGGGATCCAAAGAGCCACCCTCCTGTCTTGTCTCAAGATGATGCTGCTTCTGGGGTGTAGACCATGCTCCCTGTGGGACAAGGGTGAGACTAGAACCAGCAGAGACACCCGTCTGCCTAGCTCCTTCCCCTGCCCTTTCTAGCTTCTCATTATCCTTCTCTGAGCCTCCCATGATAGTTCATACCCAACAGAATCCCCTGTCTCAGGCTCTGTTCCTATAGATTCTGATTTTTTTTCTGGGGTTGGGAATTGAGCATGCCAAGCAAGTGCTCTGCCACTGAGCCCTAACCTTAGGCACAACTTTTCAAAAGTTACTAAAACTTTTTTTCCCAGCAATCCTTTGGGTGGAAACCTGGGTTCCAAACCAATGGAGCCAAGTGGTGGATGAGTTCACCTTGTTCAGCTTTCCTTTATAGTTTGCCAACTCTAGCAGCAACCTGTCAATTTCAAGGGCTCCATGTTGCCATGAGTAAATCAAGGATGGGGTACAGGGGCTGCTCTGGAGAAGGGGGCAAAACGGACCAATATTTACAGCACTGGCCATAAAGAGGATCTGGCAGAGAGCAAATACTACCAAGTAACTTTCCTTCTCAGATTCGAAAAAGCTTGAGGTTTTGCCCAGGTCCTGCCAACTCTCAGCACAATGCATGCTCACAGTGGGGTGTGGGCATACAGACTGAGAGGTAGGAGACCCTTCTGCATCCTGAACTGGAAGACAGGGGCATAGAGTGTAATTTGAGGTCTTGCCCCAGCTCTGACAGTCCTGGCATCCTTGGGTGGAGTAGGAAAAGGGATGAAGTTTCTCTGAGGGTGCTGGGAAGAAGGCATGTGTGGGGAAGGACTGCTGCCTTCAGCCGTCTCCCTCCACAGTAGCTTGTAACCTCCTCTCTGCTAATCTCAGAATTATGTGGGCCTGGGAGAAGGCCAGGCAGACAGTTTGTTGTCAAAATGACCAAGTTCACTTCGGGCATATTGAAGAAAAAAAAAAAAAAGAAAGCTATTTCCTAGTGTCTAAATCTCATTAAAAAAGCAATTTTGCAATCAATTACAATGCAATTTAGCCACTAACTGTTTAATTATAAATTAAAAAAAGGAGAAACAGAAGAAGCAGCTGAAGTGAGTTTGTTCTTTCTGTCCTCATATTTCTGAGCCAGACCAAGAGAGGCCGTCTTTGGATGAGCTCTTGGAACAGAACAAGTGGCCAGCTTGGCCCAATGATGTGCCCAGTTAAACTCTCCAAGTTGATATATTCTATTAGCCTGAGGAGGCAGTCACATTCAGAGCAGGCTGGAGTGGGAGACATTCATTTCTCTACAAGAGCTCGGACCTTTTCTTATTCTGTCATGCACTGTAAAAATTGTATAATTCTACGTGGCTTTTATTAAAGGAACATTATTTCTATAAATTATTTTTTAATGCTGCAGAAGAATTTGCCTCTTGGAACCATCTCAGTAAAAGAATTGGGGGATGAAATAGATTGGAGTTGAGAGATTCAAGGAACATCAAAGCCAGGGAGAGAGGAATGGAAAAGAAGGTGCTTGCTGGGCTTCTGAAGAAAGAGGACAAGGGATGTGAAGGAAAGATGTGGTATGTGGGGTCACTTGGCTGAGGGATGAACACAGCATGGGTGCATTCCTGCCCTGTGTAAGAGGGGAACCAGCTCCACTAGAGGGTCTGTTTACTTGCCTCTGTTCTAGCTCACGTCCCTAGAGAAAAGCATAGTGCACCAGCCCCACTCCTGGGTCCCTTCTGGTCACCTCCTCCTTAAGCTGTTTCTAACTAGTCCCTGGGCTACTTTTTTCTGTTCTCTAACCCATGTTTGGCTTGCTTCCTCTACTCCTGGTGCTCACCTTCTAGTCTAGTTCCAACCACACACTCTGGATTCCTGTCTGGTGGGCTTCCTTCTTGTCGGTGGAGAGTTATCAGATACCAAGGGGCCCAAGCATCTTTGGAAATACTCAGTGGAAGTATATTAGTTTATTTTTATTTATTTATTTATTTGCCTGTCTGAAGTTGTGGGAGACAGAGATAATGGCTGTTGAAGGTATCTTTTGGCATTAAGTGGTAGAAGGGCAGACACGCTGTATTCAGTATGTAAGTGAGTAAATTTGTCTTCTTGTTTTAAAACATTTACATCCATGTTGCATAAGGTCTGGAAGAGGTATTAAAACTATGCAGGGAAATGACGTATCTGACCATGGTATAGAAGAATCTGGTGTCTACAGTGCTTTGGGCAAAGGTTATATTCACAGAACTCTTTAAACACAAGAAGCACAGATTTTTGACTCAAGAAACTCTACTGTTTGTCCTTAGGCTGTGGCTCCAGTGAGAGTTCTGGACCCATTTCCAGACTGAGCTCTGGTGTTGGTCTAATTCTGAGGCTCTTATGCCGGCCCCACATTGAACTCAATCTTTGCATGATCTGAGCCATGATATAGTTGCACCTGAGCCCCGTTGCTTCATCTTCTAAGCACATACCATTGTCAGAGGGAAGCCCTGAAAGAGGATGGCTCTCCTTCCAATGCACAATGACTTGTACCCAGATTCTGTGCCCACAAAGTAGGAGCCTCCATAAGT
Source organism: Cuniculus paca (assembly GCA_004365215.1). Classification (NCBI taxonomy): domain Eukaryota; kingdom Metazoa; phylum Chordata; class Mammalia; order Rodentia; family Cuniculidae; genus Cuniculus; species Cuniculus paca. Next base: position 17,645 of record RJWT010004974.1, read on the forward strand.
GCTGCTCCTCAAAATGTGTGAAGGAGTCCTAGAGAGGAGAGGGCAGCATCTGCAGGAAGGAAGCCATAAGTAATAGTAGTGGCAATACAAATAATAAACAATAAGGTGGCTGGTACTTATGTAGTGCGCCATCAGTGTGGTGTTTGGCCCTTATCATTTGATAGACTCCTTACCAACAATGCTATCACTGTTCAATTCTCTTATTTTCTCCATTGTAGAGAAGGGTTCAGTGACTTAACCAAGGTCTTATTGTAGTTCAGCTAAGACTCATACCTGGGCCTTTTGGAGTTCATATAAGATGATTCTAGCCTTGTTTTGCTTATCCAGAATAACTTTAAGCATTCAAATGACATAGTCAACATTTGCAGTTTGGGGAAATTATTTGATTGGCCAGTGCCCATGTAGGGTAGAGGAGAGGGAGAAGTTGGAGGTGAGGCAGAAGAGTGCCTAACTCTCCCATTTCCCTGTGCCAGCTGGAGAGGGGACAGGGCTTGATCGGGGCTGTCACGCCTCTTCCCTTTGCTTCTCCCATCTCTCTCCTCCCAGTGGGCTGGGACAACTTGCTTCAGTGTCTTTCTTGGCTCTCTAGAGGCTACTCTCTTCTACTCCTCTGCAGCATGAGTGCTGCTGTACTATAAATGTAGTACCCCTCCCCTGCTCCCATCCCTTCAGGTGATACTGTTGCTTTTTGAAAAAAGGGGAGAGGGCACACTGACATGACTAGGATAAGGAAGGGAGGGATCAAGGCCTATTGTTAACAACGCCAACCTCCACAACTAGCCTTCCAAAAGATTCTCTGTGCCCTCACTGGGTTATAGCAATGACAACTGAGGCTGTCTTGGAGCCCTCTACCAATCAGTGGCCTGAACTTGGACCAATCACACACTGGCAGATGCTATATGAGCACCACTCCCCACACAACCTCTTGGGTGAGTCTGGGAGGGCTCTCTTTAGCTTACTGGTGGCCCTGCTGCAACAGCACAGGCGCTATTAAAATAAAGACTCACTTTGGTGGTCCTGTAAACCTGCTCCTGATTTATTTCTCAGATAGCATGACCTCCAAAAATCCTGTGAATCTACTCAGAATTTTTATCTGGAATAGTATAGACAGAGTGGTAGGTTCAAAAGAAAGAGCAATAAGCAGTAGGGGCTCTTAGTACTGAAGAGCCAGAGGTCAGCAGCCAATGAAGATCAGCATCAGAGAGCAGCATACAGCAGAATGGCAGGGGCAGTGACCAGTGGCAGGCTATGTCAGCTGCTGGCATCCAGCATTATCCAGTGTCATCTGATGACACTAAGACTGTTAGCAGAGCTACATTTTGCGGATCCATGACTTCCATTTGATTCAGTCAAAGGAACCCTGCATTGATTGGTGACAGAGGTAGTGAGGCAGGTGAAGAGGCTGTGCAGGATCCTGGTCCTGTGGACAGCAGAAAGTTCTCTATATGAAGCCGTACATCCAGCAGCCTTGACTCTGCTTGGTTACACTTGTCACAGCTCATGGATGCATCAGGTGGAAAAGGTCATGAAACCCTAGAGGCAGCCACAGTGAGTCCTGGTGGTTGGTCCTCAGCCCCAGTGTCTTCCACACCGTGAGAGTACATCTTGCGGGCAAGTCCTGATCAGTCATTTGGTTTTCTCTCTCCTGAACTTCCCATCAGCCTGGCTCTGAGCCACAGAGTGCAGACAGAACACATAATTATGTATTGATTTTCTTCCAAAGATGCATGGCCTTGCGTGAACATGGCAGTTTTGTGGCTTTGCATAAACACAATCTAAGGAATAAAAGGATTTGATTTTGGGGAATGGTCAGGATCCTCACTCTTGGATGAGTCAGGGAGGAACTATCATAGTACAAGACTGAAAACTGCCATCATTTGGGCTTTGTGACTGGAGGAGACAGTGTATTATGGCCTCTCGGGGATTTGTGTAGAGTAAAAGACTGGCTGGGTGCATTGGCCTTGGAAGGGAGTCACAGAAACCCATACTCAGCCTCAGTCACTGGTTAAGTGAGAGAGACTTGTGTATGGGTTTGTCTGTTTATCCATCCATCCCTCCTCCATTAGTGCAATTTTCTACAAATTCCTCTAGGTGATTAAGCTTCATGGTGATTTGCCAGATGGCATATTCTCCTACTTTCCTAGTCCTCCAGAGACTGTCTGAAACATAGGCCAAGCACTCTTACCTCAAAATTATATTAAGGAGTTTAATTAACAGAAATGACTCCACAACTCATAGATCACGCTTTTGGTGTGTGGGCCACGTACAGACAAAGGAAGGGCCTTGGCCAGCTTCCTTTGCCACTGGAAAGCCGACTGCATCATCCAGTCATCAGATCAAGCAGTGACCTTCTCCCTCAAGGGAATTTGGGGAGGGGGCTTGTCACATCCAGAACTAAATCTTTTTTATTTTTTTGCAGCATGAGGGATTGAGTTCACAACCTCACGCTTGCCAGGCAGGCACTTAGGCCACTGAGCCAAATCCCCGGCCCTTATCCTTTTGAGATAGGGTCTCACTATGCCATTCAGGCTGGCCTTGAGCTCACTTTGTAGCCCAGGCTGGTCTCGAGCTCCCAAGAATCCTCCTGTCTCAGGCTCCCGAATGCTGGGATTACAGGCATGAGCCACCACGCCTGGCTCAGAACTAAATCTTAAGGCATTTCCTTGGCTCAGAATCTCTCCATAAAAGCCCTGAATTTTCCTTTGTAAAATCCTTAAGAAGCAATTTCAACAGGGTCAGTTCCAAGTCTTGGAGTTGGACAAATGACTGGATACGTGACACCTTCATGCCTTCAAAGCGGGATCTATGAGCCACCTGAGTAGGGGGGGCTTCCTGGCTTGCCTCTCCCTAGGAGGACATATCATTGAGTCTTTCCTGTTTTTGGGGTGGGTGGGAAACACAGGGCATTTACTTAATGGATCTGCGGGCATCCATAAGTTTCTTCTATCACCCCCTCCTGAACACCTCCTCCGTTGTACCTCCTTTTGTCCTCAGAACCTCATTGGTGGTTCTCTTGAGTGGTGCTTTGCCTCTGATGGTGCACTGGGGTCCTTTCCACAGTGTACGTTTATAGCTTATAGCCCTGTTACAGTGTAGTATCTCCCTGTCTGATCCTTTTCAACTGTCACTACTGCCCCCTAGGGGCCACCTCAAATTTTAAAGTGCAGTTTTGATTGGACCAAAAATGGATGGAGTGCCTGGTTGCCTTGTGATATTTTCAAAACGTTATTTCTTCCCCTGCTGAACTTCAAATGTGCAGACAGGCATTCTTATAGGTGCAGAATGTGTCATATTTGTCTCTACAAAGAACATTTCGTCTCAGTTTTTAGTCTATACTCACTAGTGTAGGCATATAATTATGGTGCACATCAGGGGAAATTTATGTTTTGCTTTGTTCTGAACATTACCAACATTTGCTCATCATTTTGGAAATTACTACTGATGACAATGATGCTGATAACATGAGAAACCAGTATAACTGCGGTGTCATTGCACATATTATTGTTCTACATATAAGTACAGGAGGCTGACTGTTTCATAACATCTTGTAGTGCAGTTGGGACTAAGTATTTACATACTAAGATGTGTATTGTTTTATTATAAAGCATTTCTCTTCCATGTTTCTTTTCAATTATGATTAGTGAATTATTTTGAGTTTTCAAACATTCAATTTAGGTTGATTGTATCTCCTATTGTGTCATTTTAAGGATAGAAATGAGTGCTATGGTGGTTGTGTGATGGACACAAAATCCAGCTTTCCTAGTATCTTTGTTCATTTGCAATATGACTTTGCTACTTCTCCCATTTAGAGGCAAAGTCTATTTTCTTACATCTGAACAACATATGATGGCAGAAGAAATGTGTTAATGTGGGTTCTTCACACACAAAAAAAGCCAATAGGAAATCACACACACACACACACACACACACACACACACACACACTCAACTGATTGTTGAAACCTTGAAATGACCCAGATATTGGAAGTAGTTGGCAAAGTTTTTAAAACGAAGCTACTAAAATATACAAGGACTTGATCATAATGATAACCAGATGAGGGAAAAAGTAAAAATAATAATCAACTGGAAATTTGAGAATTGAAAAGTAAAATAATCTGAAATGAAAATTCTATTAATGGGCTTGACGGTGAATTGGAGATGGAAGAATGGATGAATGAGATTGAAGAGAGAGAAAAGGAAAACATCCAAATTGTAGAAGAAAAAATAATTAATTGAAATGAAATTGAGCATGGTATCAGTGTTTCTGAGACAATATCAAGTAGTCTATCATATGTATAGATTACTATATGAGAAGAAAGAAAATTGGACTGAGAAAGTATATAGAAAAAACAATGTCCTAAATTTCCTCAAATTTTGTGAAAATAAAAAAGTTTACACATGCAAGAAACTCAGCAAACTTCATGGCTAAATAAATACAAGGAAAACTGTATGCAGGTTCTACTGAAAAAGCAAAGAAAGAGAAAAATTGAAAGTAAAGACAAGAATACATTCACACACAGAGGAACAATGATACAAATGATAACTGATTTCTTACCCAAAACAATGCAGATCATAAGACAATGGAATGACATCTTTAATGTACTGAGAGAAATAAACCCAAAAAAGCAAACCAGCCAATTCCAAATTCTACCTCCAGTGAAAAATACCTTTTCCATATTAAAATGAAGGCACTATCAAGACATTTTTAGATAAACAAAAGCTGATCTGACATGCACTACACAAAATGCTAAAGGGCATTTTTCAGCGCAAAGGGAAATGGTGCCAGATGGAGACTCAGATAGAAAAGAAAATGTAAAGCATCAGCAAGGGAGAAATGAGAATAAATATAAAAAACAAAATTTTCTTTTAATTTCCTTGAAAGATAAGTGACTGCTTCAAGAAAAAATATAACGTTGTATTGTCAGGTTTATAATGTCTGAAAATGGAAAATATGACCAGAATAGCATAGAGGACAGGGGTGGGTGAATGCAATTATACTGTTGTAGGTTTTTACATGAAAAACAACAACAACAACAACAACAAAAACAAAAACAGCACTTGAACTCTCTTGCTTCACTGGTGTCCAGGAACCCACTTAACAGGGGTGATGGGGACTAGTACAGGACAAGCAGCCCCAAGGATTGAGGGAAAGAATGGAGTGACAGGGGACCAGGATGCTTCTACAGCAGAAATTCAGGTTGAGACTGAGATGGTCCTTAGGCTTGGGGAGACCTTTGGGGTCAATAAGATTTAAAAGGCTCAGGGCAGAAAGTATATGGCTAGGGAGAGAAGCAAAGGCTTATGACATTTTAGACCTGGGGATGCTTTGAAATGATAATCTGCTGTCTCCCTTACGTCTTATAAGCAAAGAGACTGAGGTTCAGTGTACTTGCATTACTTCTCTGAAGGTCAGCTAGTTAAGATTGTATTATCCAGGCTTTGAGCCTAGGTGTGTAAGCCCTAAACTCATGCTCCCTTCCTCATAACTAATTCCCAAAACTCTTCTGCAGGGGCCTTGGGTGGGGATTGGCTCCCCAGGCACTTCTGGATTATCTGTGGAGCCTCAAAAGTGATACTTCAAGGGATAGGGATTTAGCTCAGTGGTGTAAGTGCCTGCCTGGCAAGCACGAGGTCGTGAGTTCAATCCCCGATGCTGAAAAAAAAAAAAACAAAAAAACAAAAAAACAACAAAAGTGCTATTTCAAGCCTGCTCATCTCCTATTGCCCCAGGCAGCAAAGAATGTGTTACCTTTTAGGGAGGGAAGCATTCCCCAGTATTCCTGATACAGCTAAACACCCAGCACGGTGCCTTTATCTTGTTTCCATCAGCATAACCTGCTTGCAACATGAAATTGGGCTTCTCCCTGGCACCTTATCACTAATAGGGTCATCAGTTCAGTAGGGGTGAGGAGCTACTGTGTTGCATTTTCAGCAGGGCTGAGGAGATGCTATTGCTGGGGCTGCAGCTCAGTTAGCTGCTGAGGCAGCTTATAGTCAAGAAGCAGCTTTCAGTTCCTGGAGGGAAGAATTCTGCAGGGCCGTTTCATTCCCAGGCATCTGCTGACTTTGTTCCCCCTCTACGAGTTTAGGTAGGGGTTATGACTTTAGTCTCAAAGCCTTGTCCAGGGAAGGTGGTCCGCTGCCATTTAGAGTCTACCCTGGGATGCCATATCTGTATGTTTGATGCTTCTCCCATCATATGTACACATGTCTCATCTTAAACATTTTATTAAACCTGATTTTGCATTTTTTTCATATTTTGGTGCTAATCCTTCTTTTCCAGGACTTAAATATTTCGTGGACCGTGGACACTTACCCTATCACACCTAATAGAGAACAATGACCTTGAACACAATGGAAGAAGCCAGGAGGTGTGAAATTCCTATCTCAGTTGAGCCATTTGGGCTAAACATTGGCCCTCTCTGAGCCTTGATTTTATCATTGAGACAACAAGGAGTGGAAGGGAGTAGAAGGCGGTAGACTCTGCATCTTCCATTCTCTGGTGTCCCTTTTGGAATAGGCTAAGTAGCCAAATCCAGGTGAGTAAGAACCTTTGAAAAGGAGTAGCTGTTGGTCAGATTTCCCTATTTGGGAGGTGAAGGGTTAACCAGGCTGTAATCCAAGCCAGGAGCTGGAGCCTTCTGGGGCCTCCAGTTGCTGGGAAACTGGTGTCTTTGCTGTGCAGTGACTCAGATGTGAGCGGGGTTTGTGAGTGGGCTCCAGCTGCGCACGACTTCCTGCCTGTGTTGTTGGCTCCTCCATCTACCTATTTCCTGGGATGCAGCCTGAGTCACAGATCAGGATTTCTCCCAGAAGAGGGACTGCCTTCTGCTCAGTCTCTGGGCCTGTGCCCCAGGTATGAGCTGCCTCTTATTACTAGAAGCCTGGGGAAGAGCTGGATCGGTGACTAAGTGCTATGAGTGCCCCAGGTCCAGCTGCAGGATTTCTCATTAATCCTTCAAACACTTACCTTCCCATTCCCATGCTTTTGTTGATACCATTTCCTCTTGCTTTATTCATTAGGAGTTGGGCTTTGAGAATGCCTCCTCGTCTAGGAAGCCTTCTCATTTCATTTCCCCCACAGCTCCATGCTTAGCCCTTTGCCCCATTTTGCCTCATCTCTGGTTTTGTTTTAAATCTTGCAGCAGCCATGCTGCTGTGATTTGAATATAGTTTTTCCTCTAAAGGTTCATGAGCTGGACCACTACTCTGGTCACCAGAGAGGTGGTGTTGAGGTGTTGAGGAGGTGGAAACTTTAAGAGTGGGGACCTAAGCAAAATGGCTGTGTCATAGGGACATTGCCCTTGGAAGAGATTAATACTGGGCTTGAGGGTAAGTTAGTTCTTGAGAGAGCAGATTGTTATTAATTGAGTGCACCCCTTGGGTCTGGCCCTCCCTGCCATTATCCTTTCTGCTTCTCTGCCTTGTTTTAACACAGCCAAGGGGGCTTTCACCAGAGGCCAAACAGATCTTGGACTTCCATCCTCCAAAACTGAGAGCTAAATAAATCTTTTTATAAAGTATCCAGGATCAGGTATTCTGTTATAGCAATACAAAATGGACCAATACACTTGCCCTATCTGCTTGGAAGGGGTGCCTAGTAACCCTTTGAGTAGTAGACAGCTGGGTAAAGCAGAAGTTGTTGCTCTTCACCAAAACTATTTTTCCTTTTTTTCCCGGCCACCCAGCTGGACCACATCTCCCAGCCTCCCTTATGATGAATTGGAAGAGTCGGCAGAAGTTGTGTGTGCTTTCTGGGCAAAGACACCACCTTTTAAAATTAACCTTAGTGGCATTCAAGAATAATTTGCATTCATTAAAAATGCACCCTTTGCATTCCAACAAAGGAAGAAGCTGCTCTCTGGTAAAGAGCTCAGAGGGAAGGCAGAAGCAGGCCCTGCTCTGCATGCATTCCAGCAGCCCTCCAGACGTTTCCACCCCCAGCTAAACAGCAAGGATAGGGAAAAACAGAAGTGGGCCCTGCACCAGAGCACCCAATAGCCACCATTGGATGCCTCTAGCCAGCACTGGCCAGGAAAACCAAACAGTCATGCTCCAGAGAAATTGTAGCCAACATGGGAGGGTCCCAAAAGCCCACTACCCGCTTGTTTGGAAGAACCCAGGAAAATGTCAAGACAAAGAAGCAAAAGGCAGTCCCTGGACTCCAATCCAAGCAGAGCAAGTCCAGGAGATGAAAACATGGAAGAGATTGAGAGTGGCACACCTGAAGTTTCTGCAGTGATGGCATCTGAAGTAAAGAGACAACTCCATGAGGCTATAAAAGAAATTAGAACAGAAATACTATCTCAGGTAAAAGAAGAAATGAAAAACATAATAAAAGAATTGCTATGCTTCTCTAAAGAAGGCATAGATAAAAAAATAGAGGAGCAAAGGAAAATGAGGGAAACCATGAATGAACAATATAAGAGAGATTTTGAATGCATGAAACAGATTCAAAGAGATATCCAGGAAATTAAAATCTCCATTGAAAGCTGGAAAAAGCTCTTGAAAGAAACTGAAAATAGACTTTCAGACCTTGAAGACAGGTGTGTAGCTTGTGATCGGGAAAGGAAAGACCTCTTAAAAATAATGAGCAACCAGGAAATAACAATTCGAAGACTGCAAGATGATGCAAAGCAAAATAATTTAAGAGTGATAGGTATCAATGAAGAAGCAGGGGCAACAAAAAAGACATTAAAGTTCTATGTACATAAGTACTAGCAGAAAACTTCCCAACCATGGGAGAAAGACATGCTATTCAGATAAGTGAGGCATATACAACTCCAGCTAGGCATAACCAAAGTAAATCTACACCCAGACATATAATAATCAAGATCCCAGAGATTCAACACAAGAACAGAATATTAAAAGCTGTTCAAGAAAAGAAACAGATCACCTATGTAGGAAAACCTATCAGAATCACAACAGACTTCTCAACACAAACCATCAAGTCAAGAAGAGCTTGGAGTGAAATATTTCAAGTCCTCAAAGAAAACAACTTCCAACCCAGACTGATGTACCCTGCAAAACTATCTTTCAAAATTAATGGAGAAACAAGATATTTCCATGACAAAGAACAACTGAAGGAGTTCATGACTGCCAAACCAGCCCTACAGAGAATACTGAAGGACATTTTGGAGAGAGATGAGAAAGACCATGGTTCCAGGAGGATTGGCAGAGGGGGATCACCAAGTGGGACAGACAATAGAATGGAGGGGAAAAGTACACAGCCAGTGGTGGGAAAATAGCATGGTAGAGATGAGCCAGTGCATGTTGGCCATGACCATTAATATAGACAGCTTCAATTTGCTGGTGGAAAGAGGCACAGGTAGAGTGCATCTGGAGACAGGATCCATCAATATGCTTTATCCAACAAACACATTTAACTCAAAAGGGAATTCATAGATTGAGAGTCAGGGGAGAGAGAACAATGCTCTGTGTGACAGGGAACCAGAAAAAAACAGTAGGGTAGCTTGCCCATCCACTGCAGAATGGAAAGGAAAGATATAGCATTTCTATAAATGGAAAGCTACTCAGCTATAAAGAAAGAAAACCTTGAGACTCTTGTAGGTAAATGGATACAACTTGAGAGCATGCTTATGGGTGAAAACGTTCAGAGTCACGTGGGTGAACATTGTATTATCTCCCTAGTATAAGCAAGTGGGGAAATTAGTGGGATCCAAAATATAAAATAGAGGTTGTGAAGGTGAAAGGGGAGGAGATATCTCTAGGGGGAAGGCAATGGCCATTGTTAATCTATAATTCTGTTTTGAAGCCCTGTATTGTTCTCATGGTTCTGTTGAGCCAGGTTTTATTGTTTAGTTATGTTTGATTTTATTATATTTGATGGCATGGACAGCTATTGCAAAAATAACAAAATGGATTATAGCAGTCATTATTGTTTTCCTATTATCCTGTTCCAAAGCCTTTACTGCTTTACTTGTTTTCTATTGATTGATTTTATTCTATTTTGCTTTGTTTGATTTTGTTATGTGTGAAGGTCTAAGCAGCTACTTTGAAGATAAGATGCATCAGGATAGCCTCTGTTGTATTCTTGCAGTCTTGTTTGAAGTCCTGTATTGCTTTCATTGTTTTCCTTTGATTGGTTTTATTCTATTCTGTTTTATTTGACTGTATTATACCTGAGGCCATGAGCAATTATTCTGAAGGTGACAAGAGGCATTATGGTAGCCATTATTGATTTCCTTTAATCTTGTTATGAGGTCTTGTATCATGTTCATTATTTTGTTTTGATTGACTATTTTATTCTATTTTGTTTTGTTTGTTTTTATTATGTCTGATGATATAAACAGCTACTTTGAAGATAACAAGATACATTACGGTAGCCACTGTAGTATTTCAACTGCCTTGTTTTGAAGTCCTGTATTGCTTTCATTGTTTTGTATTGATTGATTTTATTATGTTCGGTTGTGTTTGATTTTATTATGCCTGATGGTATGGGAAATTATTTTGAAAATAGCAAGGGGCAACACGGTAATCATTGTTGGTTTATTTTTGTTTTGTGTTGAAGTCTTATATCACATTCTTTGCTTTGTTTTGATTGAACGTTGTTTTATTTTGTGTTTGTTTTATTCTCTTCAAAATAAAAAAATAAAATAAATAGTAACAAACAAACAAAAAAGCACCCTTTAAAAGTATACAAGTTGATGTATACTCTCTACCAGGATGGTGTATATCACCACCAACATCAACTTGTAGAACACTTCCATCACCCTAAAAGGGGTTTCTCATGTTCATTGCAATAAATCCCTTCCCTCCCTGAGGAGTCATTCAGAGTGGAGTATGTTAAGAATTCTATGATTTCACATACATGGAATTATACAGTACAAAGTTGTCTAGGTTGGTCATTTTTGATTCACATAATACTAAAAATTTATCTACTTTTGTGTGTATCCATAGTTTTCTTTTTTTATGCAGAGTAGTCTTTCATTGTAGGAATATGCCACAACTTGCTTACCATTCACAGTTGATAGACATTTGGCTTGTTTGCATTTTGTGGCTGCTACGGAGAAAGCAACATGCGTTTGTGTCCAGTCTCAAAGTGAACCCGCATTTTCTGTTTTCTTGGCTACCCTTGCATGTTAGCCCTTGAATTGCTGAGTCATCTCACTGTACTTTTGACTACCGGAAAGTGCTAACCTGTTTTCTACAGTGGTTGTACCAGTCTGCACTCAACAATACATGACAGTTACCAGTATTCCACTCCCTCACCGACACTCGACAATGTTACTTCATTTAATTTAACTCTACCGGTGGATGTACTGGGGATCTCACTGTGGTTTAATTTGCATTTCCTTGATGATTAATTATATCAGTTGTTCTTTGATGCATTTCTTGGCCATTTGTATAATCTCTTTTGTGAATGTCTGAAAATCTTTTGTCCTTTAAAAATTTTTTGGTTTTAAAAATTTTTGGGGCCCCATTATTGTGTTTTAAAAGTTCTTTATGTACTCTGACTGCTAGCCTTTTGTCAGGTACACAGATCACAAACATGTTTTCTTTGTGGCTTGTTTTCTTTTTCTGTTTCTTTTTATTTTTTGGTTTAAGTTTATTGGTAAAATTTAGGTACACCTAATGATCATGTTCATTATAGGGAATTTGTATCCGTACATGATATATCTTGATTCATATTATTTTTACCATTCCTGTCTCCTTCTTACAAACTCTCTTCCCCTCCACATTCACAAAACTTTTCTTTCTTTCTTTCTTTCTTTCTTTCTTTCTTTCTTTCTTTCTTTCTTTCTTTCTTTCCATACAGAGCCTCACTATCTCACTATGCAGCTCAGGCTGGCATTGAACTCACTTATGTAGCCTAACCTGGCCTCAGACTCAGGTAATTCTTCTGCCTCAGCCTCCTGAGTGCTGGAATTACAGTCTTGTGCCACCACTCCTGACTGTTTTCATTTTATCTTTCTTTTTCTCATTTTTTTCTTTCCCTTCATTTTCCCCTCCCCCCTCCCTAGTTCCCTTTTCCTTTTGAACAGTTTCTTCCTATTTCACAATCTATTATACATTTTGGTTCTTATTTACATTTTCAGTTTCTCACGCCAGATAAACAATGTGATATTTACACGTGTGTCTGATTTATTTCATTTATGATTATGTCTCAAGGTTTATCCATTTAACTATAAATGTCTCAATTTTATCCTTCTTTGTGGCTGAGTAATACTCCATTACATAAAAAATACATCATTTTTATTCATTCATTAGTTGATGAGCATTTGGGTTGCTTCCAAGATTTAGCTATTACAAAAAGCTGTTATAAACACAGGTGCACATTTATTGCTGTGGTATGATGCTTTTAATTCTTCCTGGAAGACACCAAGAAGGGGAATAGCTGGATCAAATGAGATCTCTAGTTCTGGTTTCTTGAGGAATCTCCACACTGATTTCCACAGTGGTTATACCAGTATACACTTTTACCAACAGTGAAGAAGGGTTGCTTTTTCCCCAAAGTCCCATCAGTATTTGTTATTGATTGCTTTCTTGATAACAGCCATTCTTCAGGAGTGAGATGTAATCTCAGTATTGTTTTAAAGGCATTAGACACAAGAAAGAAATAAAAGGAATAAAGGTAGGAAATGAAGTTAAATTATCATTATTTGCAGATGAGATGATATTCTATGTAGAAGATGCCAAAACTCCACCAAAACACTTCTAGATTTAATAGCCAGATTTAGTAGCATAGCTGAATATAAAGTCAACATTCAAAAATCAATAGCATTCTTGTACACAAATAACAAATGCATTGAGAGAAAAACTAGAGAAATAATACCCTTTGCAATAGCGTAAAAAATGAAATAATTAGGAATCAGTCTAAAAAAGAAAGTAAAAGTTCTCTACATTGAAAACTATAGTACTCTGAAAAAGGAGATCAAAGAGAATATCAGAAAATGGAAAGATATCCCTTGCTCTTGGGTAGGGAAGAACCAACATAGTGAAAATGGCCATACTTCCGAAATTGCTATACTGATTTAATGCAATCACAATCAAAATACCATTAGCATACCTCACAGAACTAAAGAAAACAATCCTAAAATTCATTTGGAACCAAAAGAGACCTAGAATAGCAAGACAATTCTGGGCAACAGGGGATATCACAATCCCTGACTTGAAGTTATACTGTAGAGCTACTGTGATAAAAAGAGGATGATGCTGGCAAAACAAACAAACAAACAAACAACAAAAAAACAAAAACAAAAAAAGCTCCACCAGACCCAAGGATCAATAGAACAGATTAGAAGATACAGAAACAGCTTGAAGTGAACTCAGCCACCTGATCTTTGACAAAGGACCAAACATGTTCACTGGAAGAAAGATAATCTCTTTAATAAATGGTGCTGGGAAAACTGGGTTTCCACATGCCAAAGACTACAACTAGAACCATGTCTATCACCATGCACTAAACTAAAATTAAAATGGATCAAGGACCTAAATATTAAAACAGAAACACTAAATCTGCCGGTAGATAGAATAGGTAGAACTCTGGAAGATTAAGCAAAGACTTTATGAACAAAACCTCAATCGCACAGGAATTATCACAAAGAATCAACGGGGATCTCATCTTACTAAAATGCTTTTGCACAATAGAAGAAATGAACAACAAAGTGCAAAGGCAACCACAGAGTGGGAAAAAACTTTTTTGCCAGCTGTTCTTCAGGAAAAGGACTAATATTTGGAACATATAAGGAACTGAAAAAAATCAGACCTTCCAAATTCAAAAACCCAATTCAAAAATGAGCATCTGAGATGAATAGACACTTCTCAGAAGAAGTACAAATGGCAAGTAAATATATGAAAAATGTTCAACATGACTTGTCATTCAAGAAATGGCTTGTTTTTTAACTTTGTTAATAGTGATTCAATTAGTGTTACTTTATGAAAAGATTTGAAATTAGTAATTTAAGTCTTCCAACTTTGTTTTAAATTACTGCTTTGGTTGGTTCAGCTAACTTGCTTTTCCACATATATTTCTAAATCAACTTTTCAGTTTTTTTTGTAATTTTAAAGAGAGTAGTACAAAACAAAACAAAACAGAATGAAAAAAGTGAAAGAAAACAGAATAGAGTCAAACATAAACTAGCGTTTCAAAACAGAACACTGCAAGCTCTACAAGTTTTCAAGACGTAACAACAGGAGATTAACAATGGTTACCCTAGTGTCTCTTGCTTTCTTCAAAATGGTTGTTCTTACATTTACAGACAATAAACTCAAACAAAACAAAGTAGTATAAAACCAGATAAAAGAGAATAGCATTACAGGTCTTCAAGTTGGATAACAAGAAATGAGCAATGGCTACTGTAGTGTCTCATTTTTCAAAAGAGCT
>RJWT010004975.1:0-31998 GCA_004365215.1 Cuniculus paca
GAAAATGAGGGAAACCATGAATGAACAACATAAGAGAGATTTTGAGTGCATGAAATAGATTCAAAGAGATATCCAGGAAATTAAAATCTCCATTGAAAGCTGGAAAAATCTTTTGAAAGAAACTGAAAATAGACTTTGAGACATTGAAGACAGGTGTGCAGCTTGTGATTGGGAAAGGAAAGACCTCTTAAAAATAATGAGGAACCAGGAAATAACAATTCAAAGACTGCAAGATGATGCAAAGCGAAATAATTTATGAGTGACAGGTATCAATGAAGAAGCAGGGGTCAACACAAAAGACATAAAAACTCTATGTACAGAAGTACTAGCAGAAAACTTCCCAAACATGGGAGAAAGACGTGCTATTCAGATAAGTGAGGCATATAGAACTCCAGCTAGCCATAACCAAAGTAAATCTACACCCAGACATGTAATAATTAAGATCTCAGAAATTCAACACAAGAACAGAATATTAAAAGCTGTTTGAGAAAAGAAATAGATCACCTATGAAGGAAAACCCATCAGAATCATGGCAGACTTCTCAACACAAACCATCAAGTCAAGAAGAGCTTGGAGTGAAATATTGCAAGTCCTCAAAGAAAGCAACTTCCAACCCAGACTGATGTACCCTGAAAAACTATCTTTCAAAATTAATGGAGAAACAAGATACTTCCATGACAAATAACAACTGAAGGAATTCATGACTGCCAAACCAACCCTACAAAGAATATTGAAGGACATTTTAGAAAGAGATAAAAAAAGACCCTGGTTCCAGGAAGAGCTGCAGAGAGGGATCACCAAGTGGGACAGACAATAGAATGGAGGGGAAGAGTACACAGCCAATGGCAGGAAAATAGCATGGCAGAGATGAGCCAGTGCATGTTGGCCATAACCATTGATGTAGATGGCTTCAATTCACCAATAAAAAGAAACACAGGTAGAGTGAATCAGGAGACAAGATTCATCAATATGCTTTATCCAACAAACACATTTAACTCAAAAGGGAATTCACAGATTAAAAGTCAAAGGAGAGAAAACAATGCTCTATGTGACAGGGAACCAGAAAAAAACAGTAGGGGTAGCTTGCCCATCTGCTGCAGAATGAAAAGGAGATATGGCATTTCTATACAATGGAAAGCTGCTCAGCTATAAAGAAAGATAACCTTGAGACTCTTGTAGGTAAATGGAGACAAGTTGAGAGCATGCTCATGGGTGAAAGGATTCAGCATCACATGGGTGAACATCGTATTGTCTCCCTAGTATAAGAAAGTGGGGAAATTAGTGGGATCCAAAATACAAAATAGAGGTTGTGAAGGTGAAAGGGGAGGAGATGTTTCCAAGAGGAAGTCAATGGCCATTGTTAATCTATAATTCTGTTTTGAAGCCCTGTATTGCTCTCATGGTTGTATTGAGCCAGATTTTATTGTTTAGTTATGTTTGATTTTATTACATTTGATGGCATGGACGGCTATTGCAAAAATAACAAAATGGATTATAGCAGTCATTACTGATTTTCTATTATCTTGTTCCAAAGTCTTCATTGCTTTACTTGTTTTCTTTTGATTGATTTTATTCTATTTTGCTTTGTTTCATTTTGTTATGTGTGATGGTCTAAGCAGCTATTTTGAAGATAAGATGCATCACGGTAGCCTCTGTTGTGCTCTTGCAGTCTTGTTTGAAGTCCTGTATTGCTTTCATTGTTTTCTCTTGATTGGTTTTATTCTATTCTGTTTTATTTGACTGTATTATACCTGAGGGCATGAGCAGTTATTTTGAAAATAACAACAGTCATTATGGTAGCCATTATTGATGTCCTTTCATCTTGTTATGAGGTCTTGTATCATGTTTGTTATTTTGTTCTGATTGACTATTCTATTTTGTTTTGTTTTTATTATGTCTGATGATATAAACAGCTACTTTGAAGATTACAAGATACATTATGGTAGCCACTGTGGTATTTCAACTGCCTTGTTTTGAAGTCCTGTATTGCTTTCATTGTTTTGTTTTGATTGGTTTTATTTTGTTTTGTTGTGTTTGATTTTAATATGCCTGATGGTATGGGAAGTTATTTTGAAGATTGCAAGGGGCAACATGGCAACCATTGTTGGTTTATTTTTGTTTTGCTTTGAAGTCTTGTATCACATTCTTTGTTTTGTTTTGGTTGAACATTCTGCTTTGTTTTGTATTTGTTTTATTTTCTTCAAAATAAAAAACACAAAATATGAATTACAGTTAAATAATATTTTAATTAAAAAACTTTTATTTAAGGATGATGTAATTTCTCACTTAACCATATTAATTGATGACCAAATCTACTTACTAAGTATTTTTCCTTTAAATGTATCATGTGTCCCAAATTGCATCTGTTTTGTTTATGGTGCCAATATACTAACTTTGGAATAAGAATAAAGCAAAACAAAAGTAAAAACAAATAAAGACCTGAAAAACTACTAATTTATAAAAAATTTGATATCATCTAAGAATAAAACTTATGTCTCAAAAATAAGAATAGTGATCTTTTCTATTTCCTCATATTACATTTTATATTTTCAACTATAACGTGTTCTTATATTACTATTACAACTACTACAACTAACACAGATCTTAAGTATAGATTTGAGCTCTTTATGGATATTGTCATAGGCCTTTCTAAGCAGTTGTCACATTCTTTTCACTGAGACACAATGTCTGACACCTGCAATTTAAAGGAGAGTTTTATTTTGATTCAGAGTTTGTGGAGATTTTAGACCACCATTAACTCTAGGACAAGGCAGCACAGTAGTGAGACATGATGGAAGAGAGCCAGTGCACAGGAAGTAGAGTGACAAGGAGGAAAGGAGAAGGGAGATACAACCATCCGAGTCATGCCCACAGTGGCCTGCCTCTTGTGACTAGGCCCTACCTCTGAAGGCAAGTCAGCTCTTACATCCTTATAATCTAATCACCTCCTAAAGTTCCTGCCAATGATCACGTGAGGCTTTGGTGGGACATGTAGACATAACCATAACAGTAGTATAGTGTCATTACACTATAATATAGTATCAAGGTAACTAGAGCAATGAATATAACACTAGTGTTCTGAGATTACTCATCCTTAGGTGATAAATACATGCATATTATTTGACTGAATTTGTCAAGACTATTTTTCTTTTGCTTAAAACTTCACATTTATTTATCCAGAAAAGTTTTACTTGGAACATTATAGCACTTTCCTGCAGCAAAGGTTTTGTTACAAAATGTGTTTAGTGTGCACACATACTATAATTCTCCTGTGAACTTTATTTATTTATACTTTAGAGTGAATGACAGTGCAGAAGGAAGTCCTGGCCTTCATGCCATTTTATGGACCACATATATTTAAAAACAGGGAAAACATCTTGATTTTCATTCTTCATGATTTTCCCTTCTAGAAAATAAAGTTTTTGTTTTCCTCTTGTCAATTATTATGGTTCAAACATCTTTTAGTCAAAGTTCATGGCTTAAATTTTAGGCACATAGAAGAATAAACGTCTCGTTTGTGATTTAGCAAAGATCTATAGAGTAATCCTTATTTGCCTTAGCATATATTACCAGATTTCTGTCTATTTGTGAACATCCAGATGCAAAATGAGATCTTTAAAACTGCTTTAGGGTGTTTCATTTTTAATCTTATAAAGCCTGGAGACTCTATAATGATAACTTGTCTTTTACTTCTGGAGTAAATGATGGCTAGCATTTTATCTTTCCACTTGATCAGCTAAAGCCTTCGTTAAAATTGATCTATTCAAATAACAAGCACCAGGCATGGTGGTGCCTGCCTGTAATCCTAGTACTCGGGAGGCTGAGTTGAGTTCAAAGCCAGCCTACGCTACCTAGTGAGTTTAAGGACTGCCTGTGCTACATAGCAAGACACTGTCTCAAAACTGAACAAACAAACACACAAATAAGAAAACCTCACAATTGACTTTCCTAGTTTACTGCTGTCTGCTTTCTGTTGTCTGTTTTCTACTTTTTACCTTTTTTTAAAGTTTTGCTTCTATCTTTTGGTCTACCATTGCTTTAATTTACTTATTTCCTTCTAACATATTACAGTAGAAACTTAGATCATTGATCTTCTATTTTTAGTTTTCCTTTTTTGAAAAAAAAAATATGCTTTGAAAGCTTTATTTTCCTCCAAGTATTGTTTTAGCTCTTTTCCATAGATTTGGGTAGGTTGTATTATCACTTAGTTCAAAATAGTTTCTAATTTTCCCTGTATTTTTTCTTTCATTATGAAAAATTTAGAACAGGGCTATTTAAATATTTGTGATTTCCTCTTGAGTAAGATTATCTTACTGGTTCATTTCAGATTTGTTTGAGGTAATATACTTTGATTTAATTATTTTTAAACTTGAAGTTTTTATACCTCCAAGTTTTGATTAATCTTAAAAATTGATAACTTTTACAAAAGCAACTGAAGTAAAGTAGTGAAGACAGGACAACTGGCGTTGATTAATAAATAAGGTATAGGCGAGAATAAGGGATAGAGAGATTTGCTTAAGAATAAAGATGTATACAGAAGCAAATATTCTTGAAACAATTTTAGCTTCTTCTGTAGTAAAATACACATATTATTAGTATATTACAGTTATATATTCCTCATTTGAGATGAAAGTTTTTGAATTAAATGATTTTGAAAGGAATTTCCAGACCTTGAAATTTACTATTTTGGTCATAAATATAAGTTACAGGAAAGTTTTAAAAACCAACATGCACAGTAACCTATTAGAGGGATTTGCCTCAATTAGCAAATGAGGTAACTGACATGTAGAGATGTTATTTGCTCTAGGTTACTAGATGGAGAAAAGGGACTAAGTAGAATATTTTTGCTTACAGTTTCTTAGATTCAAATGAGCAGATTTAAAACCAATGGAATTCCAAAGACTTGTCCTGCAAGCCTTTAAAAGCTAATCTCTAAACAAATAAATGATATTTGAGAATATAAAAAATACCAAAGTCTCTACATTCTCTAGCATAAATATCCTTTGGTCTCTTTCCTGTATCATATTAGAGTGTCATATAATATATGAACATTTTAATGATACTTAGGAAATTATGGAATATGTAAGTGAGTCTGCAGAAGAGTTTGGTAAAATCTCTCTTTGAACAATTTAAGCAGGCTGAGCCTAAGGGAAACTGACAGGATCCTTTAACTTGCATAAGTAACAGAAAACATGCACACATATTAACATAAAGGACTTTGAATAAAATACAACTTACAATTTTAATCTGATTTCCATGGCAAAATGGACCTTTCCAGTGTTCATGCTTTAGTTGCTATTGAAATTTATTTTTCACCAGAAAAGACCTAGAATAGCAAAGGCAATTCTGGGTGACAAAGGCAAGGCAGGAGGCATCACAATCCCAGACTTGAAATTATACTACAAAGCTCCTGTGATAAAATCAGCATGGTACTGGGATCAAAACAGACCTGAAGATCAATGGAATAGATTAGGAGATCCAGCCACAACTACAAACACACTCAGCCACCTTATCTTTGACAAAGGGGCCAAACATGTTCACTGGAAGAAAGCCTCTTTAATAAGTGGTGCTGGAGAAACTGGCTTTCCATATGCCAAAAACTAAAACTAGACCCAAGCCTATCACCATACACTAAACTAAAGTCAAAATGGATCAAAGATTTAAATATTAGAACAAAAACACTAAATTTCCTGGAAGACAAAGTAGGTAGAAATCTTGATGACATAGGGGTACATAGAGAGTTCATGAACAAAAATCAAACTGCACTTCCCAGAATCAACAACTGGAATCTTGTCTTGTTAAAAAGTTTTTGATTTTCAAAAGAAATCTCCAACAGAGTGAAAAGAAAACCCACAAATTGGGAAAAAATCTTAGTCAGCTGTCCCTCAGACTAAGGACTTCTATCTAGAACATATAAAGAATTAAAAAAAAAATCAGGCCCCTGAAATTCAAAGACCCAATCCAAAAATGGGCATCTGAGATGAAAACACACTTCTTAGCTGAAGAAATACAAAAGGCAAGTAAATACATGAAAAAATGTTCAGAATCATTGGCCATTAGAGAAATGCAAATTAAAACAACTCTGAGATTTCATCTCACTCCAGAAAGAATGGCCAGGATCAAGAAAACCACCAACGATAAATGCTGGAGAGGCTGTGGGGAAAAAGAACCCTTCTCCACTGTTGGTGGGAGTTTAGACTGGTGAAACCACTGTGGAAATCAGTCTGGAGGTTCCTCAAAAAGTTGGGATTGGAAGTTCTATTTGACCCAGCTATTCCCCTTCTGGGCATATTCCCAAAAGAATTGAAAGCATCATACCACAGTGATATAAGCACACCCATGTTTATAGCAGCACAGTTTGTAATAGTCAAATCTTGCAAACAACCCAAATGTCTATCAACAGAGGAAGGGATAAAGAACATGTGGTATTTCTATATAATGAAGTACTACTCAGCTACAAAGAAGGAACATGTTGAGGCTTTTATGGACAAATGGATGCGACTTGAGACAATACTCATAAGAGAAATAAATCAAACCCACATGTGTAAACACTGTATCATCTCCCTAGTGTAAGAAACTGAAAGAATAAATAAGACACAAAATCTTCAATAAATATTGTGAAAGGGTAAGAAACTGCTCAAAGGAAAAAACAACTCAGGAAAAAGGAGGAAAGAAGGAAGGGAAAAGAAAAAAGATATAAATGTGTATATATATTTAAGATAATTGTACCACTAATTCTATTAGTTCTTGGAACAAAAGAGTTAACATTCATAGGATGAGATCGATTTTGCATGTCTGTATCTGGTAACTCTTTTGAAGAAAACTATACAAAATAACAACCTTTGTTATGTTCCTGCCAACTTGTTTGGAAAACCTATATTGTTATTGTTTTGAACTCTCTGTTATTATTATATATTTGTCCTTTTTTTTCTTGTTTTTCTTGTGTTTTGTTTTTTTATTAAGCCTAACACAGAAAGGATAGATGTACATGTATAGACTTATACATGCCTAGAACTACTCCTAAAGAGTTTGAAAGAACTGATTTTATTAAAGGTGATGGTATGAACAGCTACTGTAAAGAAAATGACACATTATGGTAGCCATTGCTGATTTATTATCATCATATTTTGAAATACCATAATGCTTCTATTCTTTGATTTGATTAGTTTTAGTTGGTTCTCTATTATTTGACTGCAATATATGGGAACGTATAGACAGCTAAATTGAAAAAAACAAGAGACACTATGGTAGCCATTGGTGATTCCTTACTGTCTGGTTTGAAAGCCTGTAATGTTTTCATTCTTTTGTTTTGATTGGCATTATACTACTCAGTTTTGTTTGAATTTATTGTATGTGAAGGTATGAACAACTATTTCGAAGATAAGAGGAACGGTGGTAGCCATTGATTTCCAGTTGTCTTGTTTTGAAGTCCTATATTGTTTGCATTGTTCTGTTCTGATCTGCTTTGTTTTCTTCTACTGTTTTGTTCTGTTTTATTCTCTTTAAAATAAAAAAAATTTAAAAAGAAAAACATTTATTTTTCTCCCTACATTGACCACTGTTGAAAAATACCAGTGAGAAAAAATAGATAGGAAAAAGGAGAAAAGAAGGAAGGGAAAGCATAAAAGATATAAATTTGTATATATACACTTAAGATAGCTAAGATGATTGTACTACTAATTCTATTAGTTTTTGAAACAAAACTGTTAACATTCATGGGATTAGATAAATGTTGCTTGTCTATATGTGGTAATCTGAGTAACTGTTTTGAAGATAACTATGCAAAATAACAGCCTTTGTTATGTTTCTACCACCTTGTTTTGAAGGCCTATATTGTCATTGTTTTGGGCTCTCTGTTATTGTTATTTATTTGTGTCTTTTTTTTCTTGTATTTTGTTTTGTTTTGTTTTGTTTTGTTTTATAAAACAAAACAATACAGAAAGGACAGATGTACATGTATAGGCTTATTCATGCCTAGACCTTCTCCTAAAGAGTTTACAAGAATTGATTTCATTATGTGTGATGGCATGAACTGCTACTTTGAAGAAAATGAGACATTATGGTAGCCACTGCTGATTTCTTGTCATCTTTTTTTGAAGTCCAATAATGCTTTTATTCTTTGTTTTGATTGGTTTTAGTCTATTTTCTATTATTTGATTTCAATATGTGTAAGGTATGGACAGCTATTTTGAAGAAAACAAGAGACATATGGTAGCCATTGTTGATTTCTACTGTCTGGTTTTAGAACGCCCATAATGCTTTCATTCTTTTGTTTTGATTGGTTTTATACTATTTTGTTTTGTTTGAATTTATTGTGTGTGAAGGTATGGACAACTATTTCAAAGAAAACAAAAGACGTTATGGTAGCCATTGTTGATTTCCTATTATCTTGTTTTGAAGTCCTGTTTTGCTTGCATTGTTCTGTTCTGATCTGCTTTGCTCTTTCTGTTTTGTTTTATTCTAGAAAGGAAAGGAAAGGAAAGGAAAGGAAAGGAAAGGAAAGGAAAGGAAAGGAAAGGAAAGGAAGAAACGAAAAGAAAAGAAAAGAAAAGAAAAGAAAAGAAAGGAAAAGAAAAGAAAAAAATGATACCAGTAAATATATTGTCTTCATTCAACAGACAATGGTGGTGCTAGAGTTTACTAGAGTTATAAAATAAGTTTGAAAGGCTGCCTTGGAAATTTTGAGGACTTTTTGTGGGGAAGAGTCTAAAAATGGTGTCCTGTGAATTTCAGTTAGAACATGGGAGTTGATGACTGATTTTTAAAAATCTAGTTGTTACATTTATTGCTAAAAAAATGATTCTTAAATATAATACAACGAGTGTGGAATTGTCCATTTTTCCTTTTAATCTGCCCATGTTTGCCTTTGAAACTCTGTTATTAAACCTCTATGCATTTACAATTATGTCTACCTGTTTGTTCTTTTTCTTGTTATAAAATATCCCTCTTTATCTCTGCTAATATTCTTAGTCTTGTTTATTTTATCTGATATAAATGTTGTTACTCCAGCTTTCTTTCTGTGTTCACAGTATCTCTTTCCATTCATCTGTTTTCAGACTTGCTCTCTCTATTCAAATTTGTTCTCTTGTGAGCAGAATATTTTAGAATCTTACTTTTATCCACACCGACAATTTCAGTCCTTTAATAGTAGTGTTTTAGGTCACTAATATTTAATGTAATTTAATGTTTAGATTTAAGTCCATTTTATAGCTTTTATTTTTCTGTTTGTTTCTTCTGTTTTGCTGTTCTTGGTGGTGGTGGTGGGTTGTATTAGTGATGGTGTTCCTATATTTTTCCTTGTTTGCATTGTTTAAAATAATTTGAATAGTCTTTGTATTTTATCTACTAGATCTTTGTATCTTTTTTTCTTTTTTTATTTTAAAGAGAATAAAAACAAAACAAAACAGTAAAACACAACAAAGCAGATCAGAACAGAACAATACAGGTCTTCAAAACATAATGACAGGAAATTAACAATGGCTACCCTACTGTCTCTTGTTTTCTTTGAAATGGTTGTTCATACATTCACACACAATAAACTCAAGCAAAACAAAATAATATAAAACCAGCTAAAACAAAAGAATGAAAGCACTACAGGCCTTCAAATCAGACAATAAGTAATCAACAATGGCTACCATGGTTAGTTTTCCTTTTAGAGGTTTTTCTAGGGATTGCACTATACATGCCTTGTCTTCCTTAGTCTACTAGAGATAACATGATCTCACTAGAGATTCAGAAATCTTGTACTTATACAGGTTCATTTGACTTCCCCACTCCCAGATACCTTTTATGAGTCATTTTTCAAATATATGCCATTGACATGCACTAAAACCCTACAATAAGAGTTCAAAATTTTTATTTTAAATAGTTTTACATTTTCTAGAGAATTTAAGAAAAATCATTTATATTTACTCAGATATTTACAATTTCTGGTGGTCTTCATTTATTTCTGAACATTTAAATTTACCTCTAGTATCTGGAGTAATGCCTTCAGCTTGAAGAATTTCTTTTGGATTTGTAGCAGTGCAGGTCTGCTGCTCTTCAAGACAGCCTAATGGATGATTTACAATGGAAAGCAAAAGTTGATTGAAGATTTTTTTTTCCTTCTGAAACATGAGGTATAAGAAAGATGCTAATAAGTGAGGTATGGTTGTTTTAGTGTTATGTGATTGGTTTGCTTTGAAGATGATATGTAAGAAAGACTCATAATCACCCAAAGCAAGAAAATGTGCAGTTTAATTTATGTATTGATAACATTTAGCAACCAACCATTATATTGACATGTTTGCAGCACCATTTTGATACTTATGGATTCCCAGGCAGTGTTTTATTATATATTACAACATAAAGGAATTAAGAAAGTTACGTAATAGAAGTCAGTGAAAGACTGGGTGATAATAAGAAGGCAAAGGGGTTCATATTAGTAGATCAAAAACTTAATGAATCATTTAGGACACAGCCCATCAGCTGGGACTGAGGATGAAGAAAGAATCATAAATGTGCAAACTTAGTCACACCAGGATGTTCTTAGCAGCTTTGCTTATGATAACCAAAAACCAGAAGTGACTCACTTATATATCAATAGATGAATGAATATTATATTGTGGCATATATCCAGTAAATGAAATATTATTCATTGTTTTAAGTGACCAACTTTTATTTAGTCTCCCCAAGACTTTTAATTTCATTTTCATGAAAAAAAGTGGTCTTTTTATTCACCCTCATGTTTAACAAATACGTATATAATGTTTAATAAAATTGACTCACCCATAAATCATCATAAAGATTTTGAAAAAAAATACAACTGACTCATGTTAATCATATAATTCTATAGGTGGAGGTAAGACTGTGCAGGCAGATAGAATAGTCTTTTGGGCAGCCTGTAAGAGCTGGGCGTCTGCTAACATATTTATTTTTTATTTATTTATTTACTTTTTTTTTTGCGGCACCGGGGATTGAACTCATGACCTCACACTTGCCAGGTAGGCGCTTAGGCCGCTGAGCTAGATCCCCAGCCCTGTTTTTGAGACAGGGTCTCACTATGCTGTTCAGGCTGGCCCTGAGCTCACTTTGTAGCCCAGGCTGGTCTTGAACTCACAACGATCCACCTGTCTCAGCCTCCTGAGTGCTGGGATTACAGGCATGAGCCACCACGCTCGGCCCTGCTAATGTATTTACAGGGAAGAATATTCTAGTTATTTAGGAACATCCTCACTGATATGATGAGTTGGTTAGTGCTGGTCAGTCAGGGGAACCTTTATTATATTGTTGGATTGCCTTTCAGAAGGTGATATAGATTTATAATTACACAAAACAATGTAAGAAGTCCTTTCTTAGGAGGATTGAATATATAAAAACCTTAGCCTATATAAAGTAATTAAAATAGTATCGCATAGTTCTTTCTAGTTTCACTGTTTAGATTCCTGGTGATCAATTTTTGGCGCATTTGTTAGCAGATCTAGCACATTTTCCAGCCATTTTGTGTACAATTGGCACATGCAACTGCTCACAGCAGGGCAACTCACCTTTCCTGTACCTTCTGGTGGCACTGGAGGCCAAGGGACCAAAAGAGGGGGAAAGAGTCTGGCAGGAGTTGTGTGGGGTCAGTGGTCTTCATGCAATGATTCAGGCACTGTGAAGCCCAGTGGTAGAACTCTGATCATGACAGATTTGCATAATTTTCTTTCATATTATAATAAAGTATTAACTTTAGCACAAATTATACAAAAGTCATTATTTTAAACCTAGACCATGTATTACTTTTCAGTTCTGAAAGAAAGAAAAAACCCTTATATGGTCCAATTTCCTTGTTCTAAAATCCATCATTAGTTTATTATTATGAGTGTTTGTGGAGGTGTAGACAGAGAATAGATTAGAATTATCTCACTTTCTTCTAATGAACTTTAAATAGAAAGGAGTAAGAAGGCTGGTGAGTAGACTTCTAGCTTAAATACTTTCAGGGATCTGGGACAGAGGAGGTTCTGCTTTGTCGTGCTTTGGTACCTGGCCCTGGGGTGACTGGGGGAGGTGAACAGTGGCCCGAAATGTTAGGTAAGGGAGATGCTTGGGAGATGCTCTCTGGATTGGCTGGTTTGCATTTGAAAAGCACACTCTTGCTGAAGGTTGTTGACTATCTATCTCTAGAACCTGGCTCACTATGGAAGGGACAATCTCTTCAGTCAGGGAGACTGAAGATTACAGGAAATAAAAGATTTGGTTAAACAGCGATCGCTCAATTTTTACAATCTCATTCATCTCTGTGTGGGTTTAGAATTCAATTAGTTATTGCAAACACAGACTCAATTCCTACATTTCAGCAAATGTATGCTTTACTCAGTCCTCCAAGTCATAAAGATAGCAATGCCTACAACAAAAATTTTCTATTTACTTAAGGAGCAAGCTAAAACTAATAGCAGGTTAGGAACAAGTCAGTTTTTCACATTTTTGTAACAACACACTTGCTCTAGAGAATGGAAATGTATAAAGTAAAAAAACAGGCAACTTGAAAAGAATTTAGAAAGCGCAATTACAACCAAAAAAAGGGAAAATTTTCACATTACCTATCGTTTTTCCCAATATGAAGAGTACCTATGTTTTCTCATAGGTAATATCACTAATATCATAAGCATTTTAAGAAACACAGAGAAATATTGACCTAAGGAATTGCAAGACCCAGAGTCGAGATATTAGACCAGAGAGAACTCGTACATGCGAGCCTCTCTGCAGAAGAAGGTAAATTCTTTCTCAGAGCTGACAAGCGACCAGCGACTTTTGGAAAACCATGACTGACAAGCTTATTAACATCAAATAAGCTGAAATATGGTTTCATAGCTGTGGTTATGCAACTGGGAAAAAATACAGTGAAAATACAAGTGAGGCTACTTTACTCAAGTGTGAAAGAATATTGTGCACTTTTGGTAATTTGCAACATTGCAACTTTTCCTATACAAAGGAAAAATGGAAAATCTGCAATATGGAGAGGTTGGGGAAAAGATTCCTCTCTATAGATTACAAATGGAAAAAAATGTGCTTTCTAATATACAGAAAACTGAGAGCTGGCTGATTTCCTTCCTATATTTTAACTTACCAAGAGTAGGCCCAGTGTCATTTCCATTACACTGTGGAGAACAAAAGCTTATAAAGACTAATGACACTTCATATTGAGATAGGATATGACAAATAAAAATAGGTAGAATGGTGATAGTCAAAAATTTTTTAAATTGTACTTTTTTATACTATAGCTTATAAGTTTTTCCTTCCAATTTACTTATTTTAAATCTCAAAAAATACAATAGATTGGGCTCATGTGTTTTTCCTATAAAACATGCTTTTCATTTGTGAATGGCCATCTGCCACCTTTCACCTATAAATTAGATCTTACTTTCTATAAATTCACAAATTCCACAGACTTCTGTCCCAAATTACATAAACATTCCCAGCTCCAGACCATAGTGTACCTCTCTTGAAGGTCCATTGTCTATTTTCTACAAGTGTGTACTTTTATTCTGCCTAATAAATCTTCTTATGCTTCTCACTGATGTATCCTGAATTTTTTTTTTCAGTGAAAGAAATCAGGGGACTTATTTTCTTCCCATGGATGAGATGAGTTGAAGTCCCCATCTCTTTTTTGGAAGACCTCCTAAGACCCAATCTGGTGACAATTTTTGGACTTTTTTCTCTGTATACTCATTGTCTTCCTGGTCATCAATTAGCCTATTGAATGCTAGAAAAACAATCCATTAGAAAATGAAGGATAGTGTAAACTGTGATATTTGATACTTAATCCAGCATACCAAGAAAGTATCCTAGAATTTATGGAATAATTTTTATGTTAGAAAAGGACAAGAGTTAAGAAACATTTAATAATATGGAAGTTTTATAATGTTTGTTAATAAAATACTTATGGAGGACTAACCATGAAAGATCCCAAATAACCAAAGCAATCTTAAACAAAAAGAAAAAAACTGAACACTATCTGAATTCACAACATACTGAAAAGCTATAGTAATCAAAACAGAATAGTAGTGGCATTAAAAACAGACATATAAATCAAAAAACAATATGAAGAGCCCAAAAATAAATGCACATATTGATCAGTTATAGTGTCAAATACACAATGAATAAAGATAGTTTCTTCACAAATGGCATTTAGAAAACTGGATATCTACATACTAATGAATAAAATTAGACCCTTGCTTATGTTACACCATGAAAATAGATTAAAGGATTAAGTCTAGGACCTGAAGCTGTAAAATGACTGGAAAAGAACACCTGAAGGAAACTTTCATGACATTGGGCTGGGAATAATCTTTCAGATATGATCCTCAAAGACAAGCAACAAAAGCCAAAATAAACAGACAAATCATACTATAGTACATCAACTGGAAATGTTTCTGCAGAGCAAGGGTGCCATTATTTGGATGAGTGCTCTTCAAAGTCCATATTTTACAGCTTTGTACCAAGAGTGGGGGTATTGGGAGGTATGGTGGACTTTTAAGAGGTGGGACCAATCTATTCATCTACTGATGGGCATCTAAGCTGTTTCCCAAGCTTACCTATGGCCAATTTAGCTGCTATAAACTTGAGTATGTATATACCACTATAGCATAATGTCTTTAACTCTTTCATCAATACAGCCAGGAAAAGTATAGCTGGGTCAAATGGAATTTCTATTTTTAGCTTTTTGAGGAATCCCTATACTAATTTCCATGGCAGTGGTACTAATTTACATTCCCACCAACTTTGTAGAAGTGTTCTTTTTCCTTCACATCCTTTCCAACATTGGTTGTTTTTTCATGTGTCCTCAATGATAGCCATTCTGACTGGGTTAAAATGAAATCTCAGAGTTGTTTTGATTTGCACTTCCCTAATGGCTAAACAAAATGAACATTTTTTCATGAACTTATTGGCCACTTGTGCTTCTTTAGAGAAGTGTCTTCAGTGCATTTGTCCATGTTTTTTATTGTTTTGGGGGAGCTAATTTTTTGAGTTGTTTATATATTCTAGATACTAGTCCTCCATTGAAAAAGTAGTTGGAAGTCCTTTTTTTTTTAAGTCTGTAGGTTGTCTCTTCATTCTTCATTCTGCTGATTGTTTTCTTTGCTGTGCAGAAGCTTTTAATTGGATGTAATCCCATTTATTGATTCTTGGTATTATTTCTTGAGCTATTGGAGTTCTGCTCAGGAAGTCCTTGCTTATGCCTATGGCTTCAGGTGTTTTTCCCATGTTATCTTCAAAGTTTCTGTTTTTATACTAGGTCTTTGATCTATTTTGATTAGATTTCAGCACAGAGATTGATTTGGTTTCAATCTTCTGCATGTGGATAGCCAGTTTCCCCAGCATCATTTGGTGAAAGGGCTATCTTTCCCCCAGCATACGTTTTTGTCCTCTTTATAAAAGAGATCAAATACTGAAGGTACATGGTTGTTTCTGTGTTTTCTGTTCCATTGGTCCATATGTCTGTATTTGTGGCAGTGCTCTGCTGGTTTTTTTCTTTTTTTTTTATCAACAGATTGTATACTATAACTCAAAATCTAGAATTCTCATACCCCCCAATTTGCTTTTTTTGCTCAGGATTACCTAGGATATTTTGGGTCTTTTCTGGCTCCATATAAATTTTAGAATTTTTTTCTAGTTCTGTGGAGAGTGTTATTGACATTTCAATAAGGATGATATTCATTCTACATATTACTTTTGAAAATATGGCCATTTTAGGGCCAGGGATCTAGCTCAGTGGCCTAAGCGCCTGCCTGGCAAGCGCAAGGTTGTGAGTTCAATCCCTGGTGCCAAAAAAAAAAAAAAAAAGTCACTAGTGTTGACAAAGTTGTGAAGAAAAGGCAACCCTGGTATGCTGTTGGTAGGAATGTAAAGTAGTGCAGTCACTATGGAAAACACTATGGAGAGTCCTCCAAAAATTAAAAATAGAATGAGTATATGATCCAGCAGCCCCACTTCTGAGTGTACATTCAGAGAGTGTGCAATCAATATCCATTCTCATCTATGTTTATTACAGTAGATAAATGAATAAAGAGTGATATATACACACACAACGAAATGCTATTCTGCCAGAAGAAAGAAGGAAAATTTGGCATTTGCAACAACAGTTCTGAGCCTGAAGGACATATACTGAGCAAAATCAACAGGTCACAGAAAAACATACATAGCATTATCTCATTTATTTGTGCAAACTAAAAATGTTAAATTCATAGAAACAGACAGCAAAGTGTTGGTTACGAGGGACTCCCAAGAGGAGGGGACAGTATTGGGGAGATGCTAATCAAAAGATGCAAATTTAAATAGAAAGAAAAAGTTCAAGAAAGCTATCTTTACAGCATACCTAATAACAATATTTACAGTTAATAACAATGTTTAATATTCCTGAAAATCCGTAAAGGGTAGATTTTAAGTGTTCTTACTGTAAAACATTTTAAACATGTGATATAATATGTATGTTAAAAACGTAAAGAAAATAAAATATTATAAAGAACTAAAAGTACACCAGATGGAATAAAACTTTAAAGGTACTTTATATGTGACAATAATTTTGTTGCAGTATATTTTCATTTCAATTCAGTTGTCAATATATCTCTTTAAGGCTTTCACAAAAAATAAAAAAGCAAAAAAATTCCCAGTGAAGTCAGCTATTGGTCAGAACATTGAGAGGATTTTTTCTTTTATCTCTGGTCTTAAAAAAGTACAGTGGACAAAATGGCAAGATCTATACTTCAGATTTTAAGCCTGAGTTTGTATAATCTTTCCTTTCTTCTGATCTCTGCTTAAGCATCAGTCACAAAGATACTCTTTTTTTCTGATACTTTTACTCTCCTCAGGAGTGTATAAATGAAGCTGTGGCTAAAAAAAATCCCCATCAACCATTGTAACGAAAGAGTTTGGCACCAGTCATTAGGTCAGAGGGCAAACTGAAATGCAGATCACAATCTGCAGCTCACCTCACCCAACACAGCCCAGCCCCAGGATGGGCATGCAACACTGCCTGTGTCCACAGTGTAAAATATTAATGTAAAAAGCAAAATGCTCTATGACTTCAAAATGTTCTCTAAGGTTTCTTTCTCCTGATCATTTTCTAAGGTTTAATTCTGGTCAGGGAACATATAATAAAAGAATTGATTGTAGTTGAACATACCTAAGAGATATGTTTTTGCTAGATGCAGTCTTTTCAGAGATTACATGGCTCAATTCTTTTGAGTTGATCAGGATCATCTTCTTTATTATTTAAATATTCCAAATGGGCATAGTCATTTGTCTTATTACAACAGAAATTGGAGATTGCCTTTGCTAAAAAGCACTGACTTTTTACTCGGTTCTGCAGATGGCCAATGAATAATTAAACGCAGGATAAAGTCGGGCATCTCTGCCTTCCTTTTGTGTCTGTCTCCTTTATTACCTTAAACTTCAAGTCAGGTTTCTGCTCAGCTCTGCAGTTAGGCAGGTTTATCACATAAGGAGTATCTAAAGACTCATAATATCAGGTTTATTGGTTCTAAATTTGTCTAATCTAGCTTATCACCCTTCAAAACTAAAGACACTAAGGTAAGAGTAAGGTATTTTCAAAATATGCAGGGCATTCAACCATCTTTCACAAATCCTGTTTCAGACTCCCTGGAGTGGCGTCTAGAACTCTCTCCAGTGATTGTCTTAAAACTATCTTCAGTTTAGATTCCAGAAACAGCAGAGCCTTGGAGAAAAGTCACCCCCTATCATGGAACTGAGGCTAACTTGCCCCAGCAGGAGTCATCATCTCATGGGAACTGAATTGCCCCCTCCAGCAACAAGGACTTCTCCAGAGCCAACTTCCAAACCACAACTGAGAAAATGGTCAACCAGACCACAGTTTGATCAATGCTGTTTAATCATGTGTACCTCTTACTTCCTGCTCTAATTCTTCCTCTATTTAAATTTAAACTTCAAGCAAATATCCCAGAAGATAGGGCAAAGGACAACTGGTCCCCTTGTTTTGCTAATGTAGTTACAGTGATTAAATTCCTTTCCTACTTCACTTTTACTTTTTGCATTCACTTTTTTGGTCCAAATGGCCAGAACCGATTTGTTAGACGTCCTAGAGTCAGGCCTCCGGCCTACCATTCTCAAAGCATGATTTTAACTCCAAAATTATTTTAAGATTCCCAAGTTTAAAGTCCTCATCATAGCAAATCTGTTCTTGTTTTCAAAATATGACATAGTCTTAAGGTTTGCTGCAGAGAAAAACTGGCAAAAGCCAGACAGTAATAAACAATAGTACTAGCACCAAATGTGAACTCAAACCCAGATAAAATCTCTTATGGTTCAAAACTACATTATTTAAACTCTTTGTGCTTTAAAAATTTTATTTTCTTAGTTATTTGCTATCAGTCCTTAAAAGGTTCAAAAACCAAGAAAGTTGGCTAAAGAAGACTAAAAAAATGAAAAGGAACATTTCTGAAAAACAGGGTTAAAATTTGATAGCATACACATCCAATGTTAGTAAAGATATCCCAGCCTCTTTAGATTGTTATAGACTTATGTAGAAGGATAGTTAGAGACTACAAGTTAGAACAAATCTCCAAAGAATGTGTTATAGGAAACCACACTGTCCTGGCACATTCAAGAATATGGTGTTTGTTCTGTTAAGTCTTTCTGGATGCTCTACCATCATGATGTGCAGCTGCATAATAACTTTATATAAATTTCTGGGCACTGGAGTATATTATACAGCAAGGCAGAACGAGAAGAGCTCTGCTGATCTTAAGGAAAATCCTCATGTCTGAATGTATTTCAACACCAAAGTGATTTCTAGCTTTACACCAAAATGGATTAGGCTTTAATTCCATCTATAAATTGTCTGAGGAGGTTGGGGATTATAGTGGCTTAAATTCATTTAAAATTACTGAGGGCAGAAATAAAGGTAGCTCTGTCTGGAAAAGGGGTTCTTGCCCACCACAGTCCCCTGAGGTTCTGAGCTGGTCCCTCTGACCAGCCAGGTGAAGAATGACCATAATGGGATAGTTGTAAATTAACCCTATATTATAAAATACATGTCTTGGTCTCTTGTGCATTTGTCTTGCATCTATGGAAAACAACCTGTTCTCAAAAAACTATTCAGATGAATCATTGTTTACAGCAAGTTGAGAGTAATCCAAATGACCTTTAAATTACGTAAATAAAAGTAATCAGATTTTCCCTAGCACCTCATTTCATTTGGGACTAAGAAGATGAAGACTTTATCTATTTCAGGGCTGGACTTGTTTGCTCTGCATTGTAAATCTTTCTGCAATAAACCATCCAGAAACCATTTTTGCTCTGAACACTGAGTACTTAGATTTGTGTTTCTAAAGCCATCAGTATATTGGTAAACTCTTTAACTGTCTTGACAGATAGCTTTTAAAAATTGATTTAAAATCACCCATCACTGGTCACAAGGGACATAGGAGGGGACATAGCCTGCTCTCAAGTCATCAATACAGGGCAGGCAAGCAGCTCTTAATCCCTGAGGATTCTGTCTTTCTAGTCAGCTCTATGGACATTTGTCAGGTGAGATCTTGAGTTCTCTCATCTCTATTTCTTAAGTTGAAATGAAGTGTATAAATGAAAAGGTTAAATTCTTAACTTGCATAAGGATAAAATCAATAGAATAGAAAGAACAATTCTGAACTAAGTGGCCCCTTTTTCTAAGTGCATCATTTTAAAACAATGACTTATATGTTTAGAGCTCATCCATGCCTCTAGAGTAATGACAAGTGACTATGTCAGGGGAGCTATGATCTCTCTGAAATCACAGAGAGATTAAAAAGTTTTACATAGTGACCATACCTAACATACTTCATAGTCTTAAAGAGGTTTCTAGTCCCAACAAGTGTTAAGAACCACATCTAGCTAAGCGTGGTGGCACACACCTATCTCAGCTACTCAAGAGTCTGAGGCAAGAAGACTGCAAGTTCAACCCCAGCCTGGGCAACTCAGTCAGACACTATCTCAAAATACAGTCTTTAAAAAGGGATGAGAAAGTAGCTCAGTGGCTGAGCACCCCTGCATTTGATCTTTACTATCACAAAAATTAAATTAAATTTAAAGATTCACTTCTCTAAAGGAACATTTTCTTTCCAAAGAAATTACGGTATTTTTTAATCCTGTAAACCATAATTGAGGGTCATTTCTTTACCTGATTCTGTGCTATGTACTAGAGATGAAAACATGAATGTGGAAAGAGAAAGCAATGTCATCTACTAAATCCCTACTGTGTGTCATAACCAGACATAAGGACTTCCACATACGTCTTAAGGATTAAGTGTAATTCTATGGCTTTATAGATATGACAGTCATGGAGGACCACAAGGTACTTGGAATTGAGTCCGTTGAAGTGGCCTGCACTTGTTCATGTCTTGTTGCCTCTCTGGTTATATACAGCTGAATGAATGGACTAGCTATTAAATAAATGCAAGCAGCATGCTACCTCCAGAAAGGTCTCTATGTCTACTCCTTTCTACTTGTGCCATAACTACCCAAATCACATTTTATCTTTCCCTTGGATAACCATGCTGTTAATGTGGTTTCCTAGTTTCTTCCATTGATGGAGCTAATAAACTACCCCACACAGCAGCTAGGTGATCTTTCTGAAAAATCATATGATCTCCTGGCTTAAAACTTGCTATGAATTCCTATTAAGTTTAGCAGTGATTACTAACCATATGCAGTTGTACTCAGAAAGGGGAAAGGAAATTCTCCAAGGAACTCATACATTTCAAGGTGCATTCCTTGAAATTGTAGATAACCCTTCCTTTTCCCCCAGGGCCTAAAACTAGTTGGCATCAGCAGAAATGTCTGTGTAGGTTTCCATTAGCCAGAGGAAGACTTTCCTGGGTGCTAGTCCCTGTTTCTCCCACTTTGGGACACCCTCCAGCATACTGATGGAGTTGTCTTGAGCCCAGTTAGCCAGATCTAGGAATGGTACATGGTGAAACAATCATTTCCACTGGCCAGAACACTCTTTCTTTCTTTTTTTTCTTTCTTGTATTGAGGATTGAACTCATGACCTCGTGCTTGCCAGGTAGGCGCTTATGCCTCTGAGCTAAATCCTCAGCCCCAGAACATATATCTTTTGAGAAAACTTGTGAGATTGTGCCACCAGAATGGAGATGGAACACTGATTTAGAATTACACTCATGTGCACCCAAGACAAGTTTAGGGCTCTTACATGAGTTTTCTAATAAATAACCACAAATTTAGCGGCTAAAAACAATAAAAACATTATCTTACAGTTCTAGAGATCATATGGCTAAAATCAGTTTTCAGGGCAGAATTCTTCTGAAGGTTCTAAGAAGAACCCATTTCCTTGCCTCTTCTAGATGTACACATTAATTTATGTTCTTTGACTTATGGCTTTTTCTTCTATCTTCAAAACCAGCAGTATAGTATCTTCTAATATTTTATTTCCCTCTTATAAAAACCCTTGTGGTTACATTGCCCACTCTCAGTGGCCAGTAGTCCAGGATCTCCCCCTCTGAAGATCTTCAATTAATCCCATCCACAAAGTCTCCTTTTCTATATAAAATGACATAGTTACAAGTTCTAAGGGACAGGATATGGACATTTTAGGGGGGTTAGTCAGTTTTATACAGCTGAACTACTTAAGCCCACTGCCTGTTACTGGGCTTGGACTGGGGAGAGGGAGAAGGTGTCATACCTTGTATGTTTTTGTGCTTGTTATAGTTTGGCTCTTAAATGCCACACACACACAAAAATACTCATATTTTGAAAACTTGCTCCCTAATGTAGCAGTGTTTGCACAGGGCCTTTCAGGAGGCAATTAGATCATGAAGTCTATGATTTTTTAAATGGATTCATGCATTTACGAATTTATACCTTAATGAGATACTGGAAGGTACAGCTAGGTTGAAGGGAGTAGGTCATGAGGTGGGGGTATATGGCCTTACACAGGGTATATTGTGTCTCTGGCCCTTTCCTTCCTTCTCTCTGCATCCTGGCTGGCATGAAGTCAGCAGTCTTCTCAGCCACACACTCCCATCACCATGATGTTCTGACTTACCTCAGGCCCAAAAGAAGCTGGACCAACCATGAACTGGAACCTCTAAAACCATAAGCCAAAATAAAACTTTTCTCCTTTTAAATTGTTTTTCTCAAGATCATTTAACATAGTGATGGAGAGCTAACGTATCATCTCTGGTCTGTCTTACCTGAGGAAAATGGGGAGGTGGGAGTAACAGACATCCTTTGCTCTGTCAGTCACTCTAAAGACAATGACTCTGTCACCTTCAGTAGCACTAATGTAAATGAACTATGTATATAGGTGTTGTATGACCATATTATAGAAACATCTTAAGCTATTTTACTGAATTGGATTATCTTGAAACCTATGAAAACTTCTTTGCTCCAAAATATAATATTAATTCTAGTGGATTAAAAGCCTAAATGTGAGAAACAGAAATTATAAATTATAACAAATATCTTCATGATTTGTGGTAATTTCTTATATATAATACAAAAATCACCCCTAAAAAAAGAAAAAGGCTACTAAATTTGACATTAGAACATTTCTTCATAGGGACACTATATAAGGAATAAAAAGACAACAGAGTAGAAAATGTTTGCATCACACATAATATAAAAAGGATAGGTATCCAGAATACATAAATAATTCTTATTTAAGAAAAAGGACATCCCATTTTTCCTAAAAATTCAAAATCTTTGAACAATCTCTTCACACAGAATAAAGTCCAACAGACTTTTACATGAAAGTGTACTCAGTATTATCAGTAACCCAGGAAATGCAAATTAATACCACAAGGAAACATATCACACAATTGCTATATATCCACAAATCTAGAAGTACTTAATGTCTTTATTTATGTGAATGTGGAACATTAGATACTCTTATACACTGCTGGTGGGAAGACAAATTAAAACCACAATGGTGAAAAACAGTGATGCTCTCCAGTAAACTAGAAATATGTACACACCATATGGCCCAGTTACTCAATGCTTTGTTTATTCTCTAGAGATATATGTATTTATGTGCAAAAGAATGCATGTCCATGCATATTAACAATAATATACTTTACAGTTTCCCCAAATTGAAAATATTCCAAATATCCATTAGTAGTAGAATGGTTATATAGTGGTATGTGCAGTGGAATATTATAAAACAATAAAAATTAATGAACATTATGCTTAGTCACAAGTTCCATTCAACATTTGTTCAATTTCTTTATTCTAAGCACTGAGCTAAAGTGTAAAAATAAATTAAGATAAATTTTCCCTATGAGAATTTTCTGGGAAAAAAGTTAAAGACTTACCAATCTGTGTTTATAAGTTAATGAATCATTACACTCATAAAGAGTACTTCATAGATTTATCACTGTCTTTTCCTTATTCTAGTTTTTTAAAATGTCTTTGAAACTAAATTGAAACAGAAAACTGAAGCTCTATATAGTATTTTGGAAATGAAAATTACAACGCTAAGTGGAAATTCTAATGGTTTATGTCTCATGAATTCTCACTCATAGTTATATTATCTTACAAGCAAGGATAGCCCTGGTCCTCTGGAGCAATCGTTTTGCATTTAATCTCACGCACTCTGTGGATTGTGAAATTGTAGGGTCAGAGGAGACCCTGGGGAAGATTAAAAGACCTCAGCCCTTTTTAGACGGCAGAAAATGCAGGACCTGTGTGTCTATGAGCAGCCAGCAGTTTTGAAGCATGCTGCTCAGTGGTTCAGAGCTAACAGTTTGGTTTGACACCTGCCGCTGCTCAGCACTGCCCCTCCTAGCGCAGGTTGCCGCACCTACTCAAATTCCCCTTTTAGCCAGCAAGACCAAAGCCCAGCTACAAGCTCAATCAATATCCAATCAACCAAATGTAGGCCCTCAAAGGGGTAAAGGCAAGACCCCTACCTATTCTCCATCCTATGGCAATAGGATGATTGAGTCAGAGGGCAAATGCAGGTGAGAAGGGGAGAGAGGCAGAGACATAGGGCATGGCTAACATAATGTGGCTGATGGCTATAAAAATGACCATCTAGTTACTGGAAATTACCTTTTGTAGAGCCTTTACAGGTGTAGGACAAGTATTCTTAGAGGCCTACTTTCAAATCCTGGAAACTCCCTAACACTCCATAAAACATAGCCCACCCTAGCAACAAGTTCTTCCCAGCAACAAAGGCTAAGACCCTGAATGGCTTAAAATCCTTATAAAAACGGACGCAGCAAGGACACCATTCCGAGGGGCTCACTTTGGAGCTCCCCCCGCCAAACAAACGTGTTGCTCAATAGCTTTGTCCCCACCTTCATGATATTATAAGTAAACCCCTGGTTCACACTATTTTCATTTTCTGAGTTCCTCATTCTGCACCAGATAACCTGGGGAATCTCCAACTTTGGGTCAGCCTTAATTTATCCTTGCATTCCTCGCCAGGTTGAGAGCAAGAACTGAAAGAATGGGAGGCTCCTACCACCGGAAATCCCCAGGTCTCCAGACTCCAGCTGTGATGTTACAAAACTAATCAGGTTTCTTCTATGATTTGATTCCTAGATGATGAGAATCAAATTTGTGTCCACCCATAAGCATAGATTATACATCTTTCATAAGTTTTTGCTAGAGTCTGTTATCATCTTTTCCTTCTCATCTGCTTCTAATGTATCTTCTTGTATTGTACTGTTTACAGTCTATGTATAAAATCCAGAAAAAGTTCATTACAGAGCAACCTAGTGCAAGGATGAATAAGATAGAATTAGAACAGAGAGAAGAGAATATTGCTTCATTCCCATTCAATAACAGAAAGTATTTTGAGGGAGGAGTCTGTGAGCTATGCATTTTTATCCCCTCAGAATAATGCCAGTCACAGAGTGCTAAAGAATAAGCTAAAAACTCTCAGTAGCTTAAAACATTCACTTTTCCAAAAAATGGAGGTCAGATGTGAGCTGTTAGACTTGGGTGCATGTATCTCCCATTATACAATATGGGATAAGGGAAAAACCATGGTCTAAGACATGACAGTAGGGAACAGCTGCAATTGTAACATGCATAATATTTAAGGCTTCTGTTTAGTCATGGCAATGATCAGCCCTGGTCTATCCCTTTGGAAAAGCATGCCAAGGCAGGTAACTGCAAACTGTTGGTATTGGATAAATATTTCCTTTTTTGTTTTAAAAACAAAAAAGGGTAAAAATGATACAGAATTTCAAAACAAAATAATAGAAAATTGACACTAGTTAACATATTGCATATTGTTATCTTCAAAGTAATTGTTCAGATTGTGAGAGTTAGGCATGAAAAAATGGTCAAACAATGATACGATTAAAACACAAACTTTTCTTTTTGATGAACAGAGATTAGTAACATAGTTATCTATCTTGTATATCTATATATATACACACACACAAACATATATATATATATGTACATATACACACACAATCTCTTCCCGTCTTTCTTTTCTCCTTTCTCCTATCCCAGTTGTTCTTTTCTTTTGGGTACTTTCTTTACCTTTCATTTTCACAATATCTATTGCACATTTTGGATCTTATTTACTGTTACAGTTTTTTTTACACTAGGGAGACAATACAATATTTACATTTGCAAGTCTGATTTATTTCACTTATGAGTATGGTCTCAAGTTTCATCCATTTACTTATAAAAGCCTCAAGTTTATCCTTCTTTGTAGCTGAGTAAAGTAATACTTCACTGTATAAAAATATCACCTCTTTTTTATCCACTCCATGCTTACAAGGCATTTGGGTTGTTTCTAACATCTGGTTATTACAAATTGTGCTACTGTACTCATGGGTGCACATATATCACTGTGGCATGATGTTTTCAATTATTCTGGGAAAATACCCAGAAGGGGAATAGTTGGATTAAATGGGACCTCCAATCTTAGTTTTTGAGAAACACACTGATTTCCACAGTGGTTGTACCAGTCTACACTCTCACCAACGTTGGAAAAGAGTTCCTTTTCCCCCAGAACCCTGTCAACATTTGTTACTGGTTGATTTCATGATAACAGTCATTCTTTTTGGAGTGAGATAGAATCTCAGTGTTGTTTTAATTTGTATTTCTCGATTAACCAGTGATGTTGAATGTTTCTTCATATATATATATTTGCCATTTGTATTTCTTCAGCTGAGAAGTGCATATTATCTCAAAAGCCCATTTTTGGACTGAGTCTTTCAATTTGAGGGACCTGATGTTTTTCAATTCTTTATGTATTCTAGAGAGACAGTTGGCTAAAATTTTTTCCCATTCTATGGGTTTTCTTTTCATTCTGTGGGTGATTTCTTTTGGTGTGCAAAATCTTTTTAATAAAATGAGATCCTAGTTGTTGATTCTTTCAAGTACTTCCCAGATGGTTTGCATTTCGTTAACTCTTTGCCTACCCCTATGTCTTCAAGATTTCTGCCCACCTTGTCTTCCAGTAGATTTAGTGTTTCTGTTTTAATATTTAGATCTTTGATCCATTGTGACTTTAGTTTAGTATACAGTGATAGACTTGGGTCTAGTTTTAGTCTTTGGCATGTGGAAAGACAATTTTTCCAGCACCATTTATTAAAAAGAGTATCTTTCTTCCAGTGAACATGTTTGGTCCCTTGTCAGGACAAGGTGGCCAAGTGTCTTTGTAGTTGTGTCTGAATCTTCTAATCTGTTCCAATGATCCTCATATCTGTTTTTTTTTTGGCCAGTACCACGCTGATTTTATCACAGTAGCTTTGTAGTATAATTTTAAGGTAGGGATTATGATACTTCCTGCTTTGCCTTTGTTTCCCAGGAGTTCCTTTGCTATTCTAGGTGTCTTCCATTTCTGAATGAATTTTAGTAATGTTTCTCTAGATCTTTGAGGTATGCTGATGGTATTTTGATCGGGATTGCATTAAATCTGTATAACACTTTTGGGATTATGGCCATCTTCACAATGTTGGTTCTACCTATTCAAGAGCAAGGGATATCTTTCCATTTTATGATACCCTCTTCAATCTCCTTTTTCAGAGTACTATAGTTTTCAGTATATAGTTCTTTTATGTCCTTTGTTAGATTGACTCCTAAGTATTTCGTTTTTTTGGAGGCTATTGTGAAAGATGTTATTTGCATAATCTCTCTCAGTGAGTTTTTTGTTTGTGTACAAGAATGCTATTGATTTTTGAGTGTTGACTTTGTATCCAGCTATGTTGCTGAATTTGCTGATTAATTCTAATAGTCTTCTGGTGGAGTTTTTGCAGTCTTCTATGTAGAGAATCATGTCATCTGCAAATAATGATAATTTAACTTCTTCCTTTCCTATGCATATTCTTTTTGTTTCTCTTTCTTGTCTAAATGCTCTGGCTAATGATTCCAGAACTATGTTGAATAAGAGTGGTGTTAGTGAACACCCTTGTCTTGTTCCTAGTTTTAGAGTGAAAGCTTTTAGTTTTTGTCCTTTTAGCATGATGTTGGCTTTTATCAGATTGAAGTAAAGACCATCTATTCCAATTTTCTGTGGGGTTTTTGTCATGAATGAGTGTTTGACTTTATCAAAAACTTTTTCTGCATCTATTGAGGTGATCATATGATTTTTGTCTTTGTCTCTGTTGATAGGGTGTATTACATTTCTTGATTTGCCTATGTTCAACCTTCCCTTCATTCCTCGGATGAATCCTACTTGGTCATGTGTATAATCTTCTTGATGATTTACTGCATTCTATTTGCTAGTATTTTATTGAGAATATTTGTA
This sequence comes from Cuniculus paca, assembly GCA_004365215.1. Classification (NCBI taxonomy): domain Eukaryota; kingdom Metazoa; phylum Chordata; class Mammalia; order Rodentia; family Cuniculidae; genus Cuniculus; species Cuniculus paca. The sequence continues at coordinate 27,713 of RJWT010004975.1, forward strand.
TCTACATTCATTAGGGAGATTGGCCTGTAGTTCTACTTTTGGATGGGTCTTTTTCTGGTTTTGGTATCAGGGTAATACTTGCATCTAGGAAAGAGGGAGAATTGCTTCCCTTTCAATTTCATTAAAGAATTTGAGGAGTATTGGTGTTAAATCTTCTCTAAATTTCTTGTGCAATTTGGTTTTGATTTCATCCAGACCTGGCCTTTTCTTTGTTCCTAAGTTTTTAATTACATTTTCAATTTCAGTAACTGATATGGAGTTATTCAAAATTTTTATATTTTCTTGATTCACTTTTGGTAATTCATACATTCCTAGGAATGTGCCTATTTCCTCTGTGTTTTCTAGCCTATGTGAGTAAAGATGTTTGAAGTAAAATTGGTATTGATGATTTTCTGAATTTCCACAGGATCTGTAGTGATTTCGCTCTTTATTCCTCATTGCAAGAATTTGAGTTTTCTCTTTCCCTGTCTTGATAAGGTTGGATGGGGATTTATTAATTTGGTTCATTCTTTCCAAGAATCAACACTTCAATTCATTAACTCTTTGTATTGTTTTCTTAGTCTCAGTTGCATAAAGTTCTGCTCTGATCTTTAAAATTTCCTCCTACGGGCTTTGGGCTTGACTTGCTCTTCCTTTTCTAGAAGCTTGAGGTGCAGTATTAGATTATTGATTTGTGCTCATTCTGTTTTCCTGATGTGAGAATTCATTGCTATATATTTTCCTCTTAGGTTCACTTTCATTGCATCCAACAGGTCCAGTATATTTTCACTGAGTTGTAGATTTTTAAAATTTCTTCTTTAATTTCAATCTGTGACCCATTGGTTGTTTAGGATAGCATTATTTAATTTCCTTGTGTTTATGTAGTTTTTGAAGTTTCTTTTGCCATTAATTTCAGTGCGCTCTGGTCAGATAATATGCATGGGATAATTTCAATTCCTTTGCATTTACTTAAGCATGTTCTATGTGTGAATATGTACAGAATATTTACAGAATGTACCACGTGCAGCTGAGAAGAATGTGAATTCTGATGTTATTGCATGGAACACTGTAAACATCTAATAAGTCCATTTGTTCACAGGTTTGATTGAGTTCTGTTATTTCTTTGCTGACTTTTTGTCTAGTTGATCTAGCTGTTTGTGACAATGGGGTAGTAAGGTCCCCTGTTACAATTGTGTTAGTGCATATTTGAGTTTTCATGTTTATTAGTATTTGTCTTATATAGTTGGGTGCTCCCATATTTGGTGCATATATATTTGATTGTTATCTTTTCCTCTTGAATTTTTCCCCTAACAACTGTGTAGTGACCTTCTTTATGTCTTTTGATCATTTTTGGTTTGAAGTTCACATTGTCTGCAAACAGAATAGTTACCCTCGCTTTTTCTGGGTTCCTGTCACATGGAATATTGTTTTCCATCCATTGACTTTCAGTCTATGAGTTTCTTTTTGATTTAGATGTGTTTGTTGTATACAGCATATTGTTGGAACTTGTTTCTTGATCCATTCTGCCAATCTATTTGTTTTAATTGGTGAGTTGAGGCCATTTACATTGATGGTTATAACTGATATGTATTGGTTTATCTTTGTCATGTTGTTCACCCATTTGCTGGGTCCTACAGTGTAGGGGAGGGATCTTTCACCTGAATTTCTCCTATGGGGACAGTTGGGTGAGTCCTACATTCTTCCTAGACTAACTAGCCTAGGAGTATTGGTGATAGCCAACCCTTAGCTCATATTGTTACTGAAACTTCAGGCTGTTCCAGCATGTCATACCCACTTGTTTATGGTGTTTGCTCTAGCCAGGATCCTGCTGTGTTCCTTGTGGTCTCACGGGCCTTGTCAGTGCTCTTGCCAGCACACCCAGGATTCCCTGTATGTAAGAAGGGCTCTTCCATATTCTCACAGGCCCTCCAAGATCCTCCAGGTTGGGGGAGGGTCCCTCAAGGTTCTCACTGACCCACTGAGGTCCTTTGCTTGGTGGGGATTTGCAGTGCTCTTGCTGATCCACTTTGTTCCTCTGGGTGGGAGGAGGGGTCGCCAAAGCTTCTGTCAGCCAACCAAGGTTCTTCAGGTGGTGGAAGAATTTGCTGATGCTCCCTTTGGCTGCCGAGGCCTTCTGGGGGAGGGGGAGGGGCAGCCAAGGCTCTCCTTGGCTGCTGAGGTCACATGGGTACCTATGTTTTAAATAATGAAATGTTTACCTGCTTAGGTTCCACCTCTTACATTTTTATGTGCTGAAAAATATTATTAACATCAAGCAATGGAAGAGAGAGAAAGTATTCTGATAAATATGTCCTAAGTGAGTGTCACAGCCTTTATGGTTGCAGTTTAGCTAGAATGTGTGGTGATTTTCTTAGGCTGTGAACAATTTCTTTCAAGTAAATAAATCACATGGATCAGCTTCACAGAAAGTAAGGTAAGGGAGAGGAATGATTCATGCCTTTTGATCAGTATTTCCTCTATTAATAATTTCATGAGAAGAGCTAATAACAATTGAGACAGGAGAGTTCAGAGGTTAGCAAATTCTTCATCTTAGTGTGCCTAAGAATCACCTGGGGCCAAGTACAGTGGTACATACCTGCAATCACAACACTCTGAGAGGCAGAGGCAGGAGGATCACTAGTTCTAGTGCAGCCTGGGCAATTTAGTGACTTCATGAGACACCGCTGCAAAAATAAATAATTGGGAATGTAGCTCAGTAGGAAGGGCCCAGTATTACAAAAATAATACAAAACAACAAACAAAAAACCTAAGAAGTTTGCAAAACGTACATATTTCTAATAAAATCTGTGCACAGGAGTTTATTTTTATAAGCTCTGTATGCGTCTCTGAAGACACCCTGGTGGGGGAACCTTCTTGCAGAGTCAAGGGCAGCTTTGGCCTTGGATACAGCACCGTCTTCCAGCAGAGCAGGTCCCTCGCCCCGACCATCATTAGTGATGGAACCTGAAGACTGGAGCTAATTTTCACAGACTCATTCATACTGGGAAAAGGTTATTTCTGCTCCTGAAGACATTGCCCAAGGGAATGCTGTCAAGAAGCCCCCAAGTCAGAGGCTGCTCTGCAGTGCTTCATGACAAGTCATATCATCAGAAAAGTAAGTTTGCTCTGATGTGAGAGAGAATGAAAACGGACAGCAACAACACTTGCAAAAGAATTCATTTCTTGTTGCCTGCTGTATATAGTTGTTCCCTTGACCAAGAGGAATTGAGAACACAGACCAGGGCAGTGTGAGGGAGCAGATAGAATGAAGATTCTCTGACATCTGAGTTACCTGTATGGCTGGCTCTTGCTTATTCGAGAGTGCCAAGACAGTAGGTTTAAGATATATTGTCAGTTCTGCAAACTGAGAGAAAATGTCGGAGGAAAGAAAGGACTACCTATTGTTTGCTCACATTCCAGGATTATTACTGAGTGCTGTGCAGATGTTTAATTGTTACAAAGGTCCAAATGCTAAACCAATGGTCAAGGATTCTGTGTTTTATAGAAAAGGAAATTAAGGTCTTGGAGACTTTGAAACTTGCTCAGGATGACACCAAGCCCAATTAGCACCCTGATTTGGAATTTCCAGGCTATGGTTGTCTTTTGACAACACAAAGTCTCTGCCACCCACAGCTGCCACCTGGGTCAGATCAGAAAGAGAACAACTGACAAGTGGAACAGGCACACCTGATTCCTGTCAGGGGCTACAGCTGCTGATGAGCTGCTCTGGGTCAGTGTAGAAAGGGCAGGTTGTGAGAAGAGACAAGGACACAAGGACATGGGCCAGCAGAGAGGTCTGCACAGAGCTTCTAAGGTAGAGTCTTAACCACTTCTCAACCCTAAATTACCCCACTAGTATGGGTGTCTTTAAATTGAGCAGGAATGGGAATGAGCAGAGAGCAGTACGTTTTATTTATATACATTCATGGAAGTTTTATGGGATAGAATAATGCTTTTTTAATCAAATATATTTTTGTTTTTGTTTTGTTTCATCTTTTTTATTTTGAAAAGAATACAACCAGACAAAATAAAACAGAGTAGAGTCAATCACAACAAAACAATGAATATGGTACATGACTTCTAAACAGGGTAAAAAGCGATCAATAATGGCTACCATAATGCCTCTTGTTATCTGCAGTATAACTGCCCATACCATCAGGGATGAATAAAATCAAACAAAATAGAACAGAATAAAACCAGTAAAAACAAAACAAAACAAATGAAGCAAAACAATGTCAGCAATACAGAACTTCAAGGTACTAGTAAAACAGCGGTGGCTACCATAATGCTTCTTGTTATCTTCAGAA
>RJWT010004976.1:0-31998 GCA_004365215.1 Cuniculus paca
TGCAAACACGCTCAGTCACCTTATATTCAACAAAGAGGCCAAACATGTTCACTGGAATAAAGACAGTCTCTTTACTAAGTGGTTCTGGAAAAACAGGCTTTCCATATGCTTAAAACTAAAACTAGATGCATGTTTATCACCGTGCACTAAACAAAAGTCAAAATGGATCAAGATCTAAATATTAAAAAAGAAACACTAAATCTGCTGGAAGACAAAGTAGGTAGAAGTCTTGAAGACATAGGGGTAGGCAGAGAATTCATGAACAAAAATCAAACTGCATGGGATACTTCCCAGAATCAACCACTATGATCTCATCTTACTAAAAAGTTTTTGCATGTCAAAAGAAATCTCCAACAGAGTGAAGAGAAAACCCATGAATTCGGAAAAAATCTTATCCAATTTTCCCTCAGACAAAGGACTCCTATCTAGAACATATAAATAATTTTAAAAAATCAGGCCCCCATAACTCAAATAGCCAATCCAAAAATGGGCATCTGAGGTGAATATACACTTCTCATATGAAGAAATACAAATGGTAAATAAATATGTGAACAAATGGTCATTTGAGAAATGAAAATTAAATCAACACTGAGATTCCGTCTCACTCTAGAAAAAATGGTTGTCATCAAGAAATCCACCAATGACGAATGCTGATAGGGTTTTGGGATAAAGCAACCCTACTCCATTTTTTGTGGGATGTAGACTGGTGAAACCACTATGGAAATGCATGTGGAGATTACATAGCAGCTGTATTTTTAATAACTAAAACTTGACATTAACCCAGTTGTTCTTCAATGAATATAGAGTTCAACTGTGGTACACTTTTACAATAGCATACAATACAGAAATAAAAATAAACAAGTTTCTCATTTATGCAAGAACTTGTATGAATCTCCAAGATTAGGTTAGGTTTAAAATGCCGATCTCAAAATCTGATTGGTTGTATAATTCCACTTATAATATTCTTGAAATGTGAACATTGTATAAATGGATAACAGATAAGTAGTTTCTCTGGGAAGAGAAGATATACAGAAGTGACTTATTTTATGGAACAATATAAAGAATCTTGGTAGAGAGAGATATATTCTTTATCATGACTATACAAATACCAGTTTGCTGGCTTGTCATCTTGTACTATAGTTTTGTAAGATGTAACCATTGGTGTGAACTGGGTCAAGATATATGGTATCATTCAGTATTTTTTTTTAAAACATACACGAATCTACAGTGAACTCCAAATAAAATTTCCAGTTTATCAAAAGTTATAATTGAAGACAATTATCTAAAGTAAAAAACTTGTAGATATATAAAAATCAGGTCAATTTATTTCATCAAACATATAAATCATACACAATCTTCAGGTTTTTGCCTCACATAAGTTACTGAAAAGAGGTGGGTAATACTTTAATACTCATTTTCATATTTATGCATTTATACAAATATGATATCATTTTTAAAGATTTATGAATGAGAAAGGTTAAAAATAGAAAACTATCACTTATTAAACAAATGAGTGTTATGAGTTTAAGTGCTTTTTTTATCACTGTTAAGCCTCATAGAAGAACAACTTTTAGTTTTTTATTTTGTCAGTTTATCCCAGACAGAACCATTAATAACCAGCTTCCAACCATAAAAATCTGAACCTGGCTTTTCATCTTTTACTTAAACACTACATTTTGATAATTTAGATTTATCTTTCAAGAAAAAGAATGTGACATATAAAATGTAAAACCAGGTTGGGGTCAGGGATACTGCTCAGAGGTATAAGCCCCTGCCGGGCAAGTGCAAGGTTCCGACTTCAATTCCGGGGAAAAAAAAAAAAAAAAGACATTGACTTTGGACATAGTGAAATTATTTCAAAATTATAAGAAATAGAATTAACAAAAAAGTCCCTGCAGACCTAGTTCGTATCTTAATATACATTTTTAACTTTGAGAAACATAAGAATACTTTACAAAACTCTCTGAAAGTGAGAGTTTATTTAAATATAAAATGGTTAAACTACATTTCACAGCCATGTACAATTTCATTTATTCATTTTATTCATTATCTACCATATCCAAAATGCTGGACCAGATATACAAGATGTGTGTGTGTGTGCATGTGCATGTGCACATGTATGTTTTTGTGTGTAAAACTGAACCATCTACTTCAAGAGTCCACAACCATGTAAAGATAATGTCACTAAACCATGCATATCTACCACATTGCATGATGTACGATATGTATGGTAAAATCAAAGAAGAGAGAAAATTTCTACTATAGGTAATCATGTTGAAAAGAAAAACATATTCTGGCTTTGAAGGACAGGCAAATAGGAATATGAAGTATTCCAGTTGGGCAATCAGCATGGAAATTCAGGGAAATGGCACTGTCTTGGAGGCACCACAGTCAGTTAGATTAACCCACAGGGGGAAAATTTATAAGGAAATAAACATGTCTGTATATCTGCTCCAGCTCAAATATATAAGAATGCCAGTATACAGTTTCTTCTTCTTTTTTTATTTTAAAGAGAATAAAACAATACAAAACAGAACAAAGCAAATCAGAACAGAACAATGCAAGTAACACATGACCTCACAACAAGACAACAGGAAATCAACAGTGGCTGCCATAATGTTTCTTGTTTTCTTCATAATAGTTGTCCATAGCTTTGCACACAATACAATCCAACAAAACAAAATAGTATAAAACCAATCAAAACAATAGAATAAGAGCATTATGGGACTTCAAAACAAGACAATAAGAAATCAGCAATGGCTTCCATAGTGTCTCTTGTTCTCTTCAAAATAGCTGTCTATACCCTTTATACTAAGAAAAACTTGAAAATACTTTTAAAGTGAAAAAGATTTAAAATCAGTGAATGGCATGGTTACTGTGTGTGTGTGTGTGTGTGTGTGTGTGTGTGTGTGTGTGTATTTACTGTCTGGGCATACATAGACATAATGCCCATTAACAAAGATGAGGGAAAAGGCAATCACACAAAATACAACCACCCAAACACATCCATTAAAATTAATTATTTTCATGTGCATTATTCCTTTGATATCTTTTTATTTATAAAAGTAAGGAAACAATAATCATGAATTAAGCATTCTATTAGATGCTATTATCCTGATTTTAGAAAGGAGAAAAGGAAGTCTCAGAGAAGCTGGAAAATGAAGGATCACACATTTAGAAATCTATCCAAAGTTTTTAAAATAGGAAAGAATAGCTGCACACTAATGAAATGCTTTGTACTGATTTTGTATTTACCTTCATTCTCAGCCATGTTGACTGAACCAGAAAAACTCAACCAAAAGGTTGGATTCCAACAAATCTCAGATTATCCTAGTGTTGGATCTCAGCTGTTTCAAAATATTACACATTTTTAAAATGTTTCAAGAAAAAAAATCTTTTAAGGACTGCAGAAATAGTTCAGTGTTAGAGCACTTACCAAGCATGCATGAGGCCCTGGGTTAGATCATTATGGGTTCTCAATAAACAGACACAGCACATTTTAATGTATCAAAACTCATATAATTCAAAATTAACAATTCTAAAGTGTGTAGCTCAGTGGCATTTAATTCACAGCATGTATAATCACCTACTGTAACTATTTCCAATACATTTTATTGTTCATTTATTTTTGATATTGGTACTTAAAAACAGGACTTTGCACCTGTGCTCGACCAGTAGTCTAAACCTCCAACCTGGAAATATTTTAGTCCCCCGAAAAGAAATCTTCATACCCTTCCACTAGTCATTTCCCATTCTCTCTGATCCCACACTCTGGTAACTATCAATCCTATTTTTGCATTTTTTAGCACACATATTTTGGATATTTCATAAAAAACATCAGACAATATGTGACCTTTTTTCTGCTTTCTTTGATTTAACATGTGTTCAACTTTACCCATTTTGTAACATCTATCAGTACTCATTCTCTTTTGTGATTATGTGTACCCGATTTTAATTATGTAGCACTGTTTGCTTATCAATTGAAAGGCATTTGTGATTTTTACTCATTTTGGCTCTTACGAAGAGTGTTTCTGTGAACATGTGTGTACAGTTGTTAAATATCTGTTTTCACTTTGGGGTTTTGTATTGGAACTGGAAATAAACCTAGGTGTTTTTTTGTACTACACTTTCATTGTACCAAAGTCTTTCCGTGTATACCCTTAAACCTTACAACTTCTCTTTGTAGCATCTGTCTTGAGTCTAGTTTTTTTGGTGAAAATACAGACATTAGGGCATTCTTCGAAATAGTCTATAGTAAATAGTAATCAAGGGTTGAAAACTTTTTCCTGCAACAATGTCTGTCAATGTACAGGCTCAGCAAAGTAGCATCTGCATAGTGTGGACACTTACTAAAAAGAAAAATCCTCTGAGCCTCAACCAGATCTCCTGAAGCAGAAGCTTTTGGGTGAAGCCCAGCAATCTTTTTAACAAGACCCCCAGTGACTGTGATCAAGATCACTCAAGATCGAGAACTACTCGTATAAAGGAACTGATTGAACTACACAGTCAGAACCCATCTGGGTACTGGACAAAGGTTTAGAGAAAATATTATTAACAAAGATGATCCAGCACTTTTTTCTTAAGTGCTTCAAAATAATTTCTTCCTGTCTTTAGCATTCAGTTACTTTTTTCTGACCTTTGATACTGATCAGGCCAATTTTACCTTTCCCAGTTGATGGTTAATCTATAGAGTTGCAATTAAAAATTGCGAAGTGATGGCATGCATGGAATTTGGAGCAAAACGTGTATTTGCAACTAAGTTATGCATATTTAAATTTTTATTTACATGCAACACACTTGCAAGGACTTGCACATACCATGAGGACAGTTTCATGAATACATATAAACTGAATACATACATGTTACCAACATCCAGGTTAAAGAGCAAAGCATTGCTCAGATTCCCTCCATTAACTCCTATTGCAAAGAATCATTGTTTAAAATACTCACAGCTTACATTAGTTTTAACTATTTTCATATTTTATATACAGTTCATTCATTGTAAATTCTCGTCCATCTTTTGCTCCATAAATGTTTGCAAGACTTATTCATTTCTTCATTAATTGCTTTGTAGGTTGTTCATTATCATAACTATATAGTAATCCATTGCATACATCCCAATTTATGCTCTCTACTGTTGAGTAGATTACAAAATTGTACATGTAAATAATAAATCTTTGTCTTTTATTATTTCTCTGACTGCTGCCTTTGGCATGTGTTACTCTGCACCTCCTTTGCCATCTAGTTGCAAAAGGTGTTATATAAGAAGGAACAAACATTGCTGGGCACTCAGATTGTGTCACAGACATGAGAACTGTGTTTATCACTGAAACTTCCCACAGTCCTTCCTTTTTTGGCTATTTATATAATTTTTTCAGAAGAGAATGAATTAGGGATGATAAGTTGCTTACTCATGACTCTATTACACAGTGGGGACTTCATCCCATCCTTGTTTTTTGATTATATCATTTTGCAAAAAGTTCTTATCTATCTTCACAGATTTATTCTGGACTCTGATATAATTATTTTTCATTTACTTGTAGTCATATAAATGGGTTTTGATTAATGGAAAGAAAAATTAAATTTGTATTACATGTATTTTTCTAGTATTGATAGCATTTATCATACTGTTCCTCTAGTATTTTGAAGTTCCCCACATCAGAGTAAATTATTTCTCTATTATTTCATATTATGTATTCAAAGAACTTTAATCTAATCTATCTATCTATCTATCTATCTATCTGTATTTTCCAATGAATTTGGAGTTGTTTATCCATTGAATGATTTAACAGTTGCAAGTCAACAAGTCTCTTAACAAGTCAAGAATGTTTTATGGATAAAATATTTTTAAAGATAAACATAAAGTAGAAACAAATATTTAACATTTCTGTAAACTAATCTTCATTCACAGTTTTGTTAGTACATAGATTTAAAATACATGTTAAGCAGACTAGCTATTTTACATGATCATTGTCTTCCATATTATGTCTTATGTTTGTGGTCAGAAATGTTAATTTACTGTTATTTCAGCATCATTATAATTGCCTTTTATACATAATATCAAAAAATTTGCATTATAATTAGCTATTTCTGAATGCAAAAGTACTCATTTAATGATTCTTTTAAATATTGTCTAATAAAGGGAATTTAGCAATTTTACTTGTGCTGCATCTGCTGTGTTGGTAACTGTCCTCCAGACTAGATTCTGTGTAGAAGGACATTTTTGCTGTCTGAAGTTAGATATTTGTGTTTCAGTCTGTGCCATTTAGTGAGATCTGCACCAGACAATATTCTTCATGATAAGTATCTTTTTTGTCTAAGAAGTAATCACTGTGAAATGAATTCTCTATGCACTATTGCTTGAAAAGGTAACCTTTCTCTAATGAATTAACTAATGAGGTTCTTGGTGCTTTACAAGTACAGAGATATGTTGAAGAACTTTGTTATAGCCCAGGTCTAGTCATGGGGTTGTCAACTTGCTAAGCTTCATACACATGGTGTATGCTAATAATTCACGTTGTCCTATTAACGATAAATTCAAGGATAGTACAATCTAGGAAAGTAACTATACTCTAGCCCTGGCACTGATACATAGCAGTCCTGAAATCCACTTACCTTCTGATGCCCATATGATATGCATGTTTTCTTGTTTATGGTCTCTCCTCCTAAACTGTCTTTGTAGCTAAAATTCTTGTTTCTAAATAAAGATGGTACAGCATGAAAAATGTGTTGAATTTTAAATACACACATAAAATCAGAAGTATTGAAAGCTCCTAGGGAAAATTAAAAAAGGATAGCAGGTAGTAAAGAATAGAGGGAAGCAAGGAGGAGATTCAGAAAGCTTTAGGAAGCCAGTATTTACAACTTTTTGAGATAGCTATTGATGTGTTTATCAATTTTTCACTGGTTCAACCATGTATTTTGAGACAACATTCTTTTTTATTTTAAATATGTAAGTATAGAAAATCTTTTAAAAACTACTTTACTTGCTCATGTTTACAACATGGAAGCATACTTAAAAAACATTCTCAGAGCAGCTATCTGCATGCATAAATATATTAAGTCAATAAAATCTAGTTTAATAAATCCTTATGTATATCTGGTACTCATTTTCACTACTATGAAATAACTATATGAGAAGGCATTATAACCTATTTCTCTATGGTGTGTTTGTTGGCAAATAATTCTCTTGCAAATAGTCACCAGAAAATTTAAATAGGCTTAATATGAAGAAAAATAGTCCATATGTGTTTGAGAAATATGAAGTTGAATTAGATTTAGCAGAGTTATTCATTATGTCTTCAGAAAGATTTTAATAAACATCTATATTATAATTAATCAAACAGAAGAAAACAGATAGATCACACCCCAAGTTAATTTACTTACACATCACTTTTTTGCCATGAATTAGTTCACAGCAAGAGAGAACAAAACTATAATTGGAAAATACTGTGTTTGCAAAATACTTTCATCCTAAGCAACAAGATCTTTTCCTGGCTACCTAATGCTGCATTAACGCAGAATTTAACTACATAAAATAGTAAATTATTGTGATCATGGATTCTGTGGGTCAGGAACTCTGGAAGGACTTGTCTTTGCATTTCCTCCAGTAGGTCTTTTATGTGTTTCATGCCTGATGTAGGATCCACAGTCCAGGTTGGACTTGGTTGGCAAGCCACTGTTGATTGTTAGCTGGCAAGTCACTACTGTTTGTTGGCTGGGATCATCAGTCATTTGCTCATGAACCTCTCCACAGGCTGCTTGAACATCTTGGTGGTGTGGTATCTGACTTACCCAGAGTAGGCAATGCCACAGAGTCAGGTTCTATTTGCAATGTTTTCTTTTTTGATCTTTTGTTCTAATTTTAAAACTGATAAGCTCTCACTATCATTATAGTCTGTCACAAAGAACAGCTAAGTGGGAAGGGAAATATGTGTATATATATATATATATCTCACAAGACTCAAGACATGTTCATCATTGACAGCATTTTTTGGCCATTGTCCATCCCAAGATGAAAGAATTAGACTGCATGAAGGCTCTGGATAGTACCTCATGAAATGACTGTAGAGTTGTTTAGAAATTATATGCTCACTATTAGTGAAGTTGGGTGGCCTTGAATCTGCCTGAATAGTTATACCCAGAGAATTTAGGGTAATGTATTATATGCAAAGGATTCTATTGATGTAGCATAACATAAAGGATTCTATTGATGTTGCATTATTTTTATGGCTCATATGCTTAAATGAATTTTAAGCAAATAGAATAAAGAATGCTTATCACAGTTTGAAGGAGCAGGTTAGACTATAGAATTGGTTTGTAGACTACAGAGTTAATATTGGAGTTAATCTAAAAGAGTTAATGCTGGTTAGTATGATTAAAATTAATAATAGCTAGAGTGAATTTAAGCAAGCAGTTTGTAAAAATTTTCTTAAAATGTTAGAGGAAGAGTGGTAATAGGTTGAATCTGGTGTGTGTGTGTGTGTGTGTGTGTGTGTGTGTGTGTCTGATAAAGCAATCTAGACCATTGTACGTGCTACTCAAGGTTTTTACCACTGAGACACACCCTCAGCTGTAACTTAGGTATTCTTATTGAAGATGAGAAATGAACTTAAAAAACTGTGACCTGTTTTTATATTGAGTTAATAAAATTAAATTGTCTAGAATTGTGTGACTGATAACATAGCCACCAGTCATATATATCTCTTGACCACTTGAAATGTGCCTATGCACGCTTCAGATTGTTGTAACTTAGGAAAAACCACAAAAATGTAGTAACAGGATATACTTTGAAATAATATATTTGATATCCTGCATTAAATTAAGTATCAATGTATTGATTGCACATTTTTCTTTTTTTATTAATGTAGCTACTAAAATTAAACATACATTCAAGGCTTGCATTACATGAAATTTGAAATATCAAATACAGGATAACATTTTAGCAAACAGTAACAAGGCTAATTTTTTTTTTTTTGGTATCAGGAATCAAACACAAGGATAATCCTTAATGGAAAGAGTAAACCTAAAATAAAAATTAAAACATAAAAAGATATCCAGAAACACGGTTTTCTGATTATTACAAAGCAGTAATGCTAAGATTTCAAACTGGAATTGATACTAATTTACTTTTAATGACGTTCATATTGCCTATTTTAAAAATAAACACAGTTAAAGATAGTGTGTTGGTGAATTAACTGGCTCAAAAGTAGCATGTAGCATGGAGAGCCTCTTAATTAGCCAAATGGAAAGCACCTTAGTGTTTCTAAGAAAGGAGGAAGGAGGGATTGTAATTAGTCCTGAGGCCAAAGCAGTTTTTAAAGGCTAAAGTCAGAAAATGACTAAGGCTTAATTGACAGAAGTTTTAAATTTATTTGTAAGAAAAGCAGTTTTGTCAGCATATGAGATTTTACTCATCTTATTTCAGTGTACCTGAAATCTAATGAAGTGTGACATTATCAAATTTAATTGTATTTCTATTTAATTATGATTAATTTGTATTTTCCCTTGTTCCCTTAAGATCATTATAGAGTCTAAATGGGTCTAAATCTACATAGTATCTCTAAAAGCAATGTGATATAGGTAAAGACTACGGTCATTTGTTTGTTTCTGGAATATAAGTGACTGAGATGGAGAACAAAGCTTATTACTTATTAATTTTATTTCAAAGAATGTGTCTCAAAATTCAAGGTACTTTATAGACTGATTTAGAAAGTTATATCAGTGTGAATTTTAATCTACATAAAGTAATAAATAATCTAAGTGTGGTGATACATGCAGGTAATTGCAGTAAGGCAGGAGGATTGCAAGTTCAAGGCCAAACTGAGAAATTTAGGGAGACCTTGTCATTAAATAAAAGATCTATGGATGTAACTCAATTGTGTAGCACTTGCCTACTGATGTAAGGCCCTGAGTTCAGTCCTGAGGAAAGAGAAGAGAAAGAGAGAGGAAATCAGGGAGGAGGTGGGAGAGATGGGAGATTTAAAATTTTCTCTCCATCGTATTCCAAAATGATTAATTATTTACAATACAAGGGTATAGCTTTGTCATTATTATTATTCCTTATAAAATTTAAAAGTTGGCAATAGCGTTTCATTCAATGGATGTGCCTGCCATCTTGTATTATATAATAACACATTTAGAAGAAGAAATTTTGTTAATCATTTATATTAGTTTAGTTTTAGTATTCAATAAAGATATGAGAAATTCAATTAAATTAATTAAATTAAAATAACAGGATGCAAAATCTCCTTACTCGACCTTATAATTTCTAAACAAAATCACTTTTGCATTTACTAGTTGTAGAAATTAAGGTAAAGTTTTAACTTGATTGTTTTTAAGATGTTTCCCATGGATTGGTCTACCACATTCTTGTATGTCTTAGAGATCATGGAGGTGTGGCCTCAGAATCTGGCCCCCCCCCATGCTTTGATTCTTCCTTTGTTCTGATTCTTAGGTGACAGGAAATAAGCACTACTCTTCCAACACACATTTCTGTCATGATATCTTCCCCTTAAAGCCAGCCAATCATGGACTAAAACCATGAGTATACTAAATCTGTCCTACTTTTAGTTGTGTGTGTTGGGCATTATATCTCTGTTATGAGGAAGCTGATATAGAAATTGATACCACAGAAATGGGGTTAGTTCTGTTTCTACACTTGCTGATGTGGTTTAGCAGTTTTTGGAACAGTTTATGGAAAAATCTTGGAGAACTAGAGGATGTGGACTAGCGAAACCATAAAATGGCTTAAGCAAAGCCTAATGGGTGATTCTGGCCAGAGCACAAAAGAGCAGACTGCTAATAAGAATATGAACAATACAGCACAGGCTTAGGAGATTCAGTTGGGAAAAAGGACTCTATTGAATGTGGAGCTAGTGGTCAGGTGTGCTACTCTCTGACAAAAAATGTGTAAGTATTTTTTATTTGTCCCTGAAATTTGAAGGAAAATAAAATTAATCTAACTCTTCTGGCCAAAATAATTTTAAAACAAATACACTTTCAGGCTGTGGCATAGATAATCCTGACAAATGCTAGCCATTTTATAGTGAGACATGGTGACAAGAGGCAGAAAATTTTGAAAAATTTAAATTTTACCCCAGAAAAAAAAAACATATGTAAAGCTGGATCCCACAGATGCTAAAGGGATTAGCATCATTAAAAAGAAACAAAGTACAAAGGCAAGCAAAAAGTTAACTCAAAAGCGTCTCAGGAATTGGCAAGACTCTACCTACTGAAAGCTCAAGAATGTAAAAGTATCCCCTTTTTATTTGATAAAAGAGTTCCATGGGCCCATGCTCAAGAAGAACCTCTTAGGAATGTTTTTCTGATTTATTTCACAGTGCTTAGCCATCCAGGTACAAAGAGACTACTGCAGCAGTGGTCCAAGAGGGCTTGGCTATTGCTTCCACAGATAGTAGACCTTGGAATCACACACATGATGCTGGTTTTACTGAAAAGCAAAATGTAAGAGTTTTAGGATCAGGGAGGCTTCCACTCAGATATCCAAAGATGCCCTGTGAAACTAGGCAAGGAGTTCATGGAAGTTCAATGCATGCATTTGTAGGAAAAAATTCAAAGATACAATGAAAAACTACAGGAAGTCAAAATTGCCAGCAATGTAAAATGTTTGCCAAGGAAAACTGCAGGTTGTAAGTGGAGCTAGCCTGACAGAAAGGTCCAGGGTGGCAGAATAGGTAAGACCGTAGAAGCAGGGCCACCCAAGCCCTTTGAAACTGTGTGTCCTAGATGCCAGATATGGATTTACAGATTTTCGTTTTGTTTCATTTTGTTTTTCTGTTGAGTTTTGATTTTTTTGTTCAATTCTATTCCCCTATTGATCCATTTAGAAATGGGAATATGTATCCTGTACCTTTAAACCTTGAGATCATATAGCTTGATATTTTCCTTTTACAGAGGTACACAGTTAAGAGTTCCCTTTGAGTCTCAGCAGAGACTTAATGTTGAGTTTTTGAAAAATACTGGAAATTTAGAAACTTTAGGGAAGGGATTAGTATTTTCACAATTGTACGTGGTTTTGTTGGATTACATTAGACAGATTTATGAGCTTCCTTTTGTCTTTATTTGGAGACTAAGTATGGTTTAAGGAGATGTGTTTGGGTGGCAAATTGAAAAGGGGTAGAGTATGGTGGTTAGGATGAAATTTCAAATTCAGTGTATTTAGGATTCATCCAAGGGATGTGTGAAACGTACTTGTTGGTGTCTCTGTGTCATCTTGTGCTGTTCTCTGTCACCATGAACTAAGTAGCTTTGCTCTGCCAGTCCTTTCTGCCATCATCTGTCTGCCTTGGAGCCAACCCATCATGGACTAAAACCATGAGGAAGTTGCACAACTCTTCCTTCATGTTGTGGGTGTTTTATATTGAATCTGAGTAAGCAGAAAGATAGTAGAGTACATTGGTATAATGCAAAATATAGGTATTCTGTAGAAGATATTTTTACAAGTATCTTTTCTAAGTAATGGATAGTGCTGCCATTAATGAAGAGTAGGTATTTAAGATCAAAATTTAAGTCACTGTGGATTAGATCCATACTCACCAGTTTTTCTCACAGAGGGAAATGAGGTCTTATTTTTTCAGAAAAAAAAGCACCATGTTATAGCACCTGTTATTGACCACATGCATTATTACATATTTTCCACTCATATAATGCTATGAAGATCATTCTTGCATTTCAAACTATGACCACAGTTTTGATAAATTGCTAGGTGAAATTATATTAATTTTGAAAGATTCTTTAAGCACAGTAACATTTTCTTTTCTAAGAAGTTTATGTCAAATATAATTCTATATTTCTGTATTGGTGATTATTAAATTTAACCCTCTGTTATTAATTTTTGAATAACAAGTCAAGTAAAAAAGTTCAAATGCATTGATGCAGTTCTGTTTATCTTTTAATTTATATTAGTACATGTTTACATTTTTTGTGTGGAGTCAGTACATGCATTTAGTCCATCTTAATTTCTTTTGTCATTCTCATTCTCTCACCTCTTTCCCTACTTCTATTTCTTGATCTCTTCTCTTTAAAATAAATCCATATTCTTACTTATCATCTATCTTTTATTTATAATTCTTTATTTATAATGTAGATTCTCTATAATTTATTATGTTCTTTATTTATAATTTAGATTTCTCATATAAAAGGAACCATGCAATATTTAACTTTGTATGCTTGACTTATTTCACTTAGCATAATGGTCTCAAGCTACATTCCCTACAAATGACTCAAATATGTCCATCTTTATGGCAGAGTAGAACTCTATTGTTTGTAAATACCAAATTTTCTTTATTCAATCAACTGTTGAAGGGCATATAGGCTTCTTCCAAGGTTTGACTATCATGAATTGTGCTGCTTTAAATATGGGTATGAATGTAACACTATAGTATTTTATCTTTAACTTTCAGGAAGATAGCTAAAAAGGTATTATCTGGGTCAAATGGAATTCCTAGCTTTAGTTTTTTGAGAAATCTCCACACTGATTTCCTTAGTGGGGTATTCCAGTTAAAATTACCCCAAACAATATGGAAGGGTTCCTTTCCCCCGCTTAGGCTAACTAGCATTTGTTATTATTTGATTTCTTGGTGATGATCATTTTTCTGGGGTAAAATGGAGCCTTAGTGTTTTAGTTTGCATTTTTCTAATGGCCAGCAATGTTGAACTTTTCTTCATGTATTTACTGACCATTTGTACTTCTTTTATGAAATATCTATTCATTTTATGTGCCCATTTTTGTTGTTTTTATTTTCAGGAGCCTCGTTTGTTGAGTTCTTTATGTAATTTAGATATTTGCCTTCTATCTAAGGAGGAGCTGGCAAAAAATTCCCCTTGAGCAAACTTTCTTTTCACTCTACTGGTTGTTCATTTTGCTGTGCAGAACCTTTTTAATTTGATATGATCTTATTTGTTGAATGTTAGTTGTATTTTACATACAATTGAGGTTCTGTTCAGAAACTCCTTGCCTACATCTATGACTTAAAGAGATTTATTTATTTTACCCTCTAGCAGATTAAGTGTTTCTGCTTTAATATTCAGCTATTTGATTATTTGTACTTGTCTGGAATGTATTGCTCCTGGTATTTTGCTGTATTGGCTCTTGTCCCAATCTAGTCTGGTGTGATTGCCTTTCTCTGTCTAGCATTGTTATTTTCTTAGATGTTTGGCTTTTTAAAATAGAACTAGGAGAAAATAAGATTAATCACGTCACCTACTTTGTTAATACGATTTTGAAATGTAAAAATATTCATTAATCATAAATTTATTCAATGACTAGTCATAAAGGACACACTTTGATTTTTTACTTTAAAACAAAAAAAATAACAATGATACAGAATTCCAAAACAAAATAACAGGAGATTAACAATGGTTAATATATTATGTTTTGTTATCATCAAAGTAGTTGCTCAGATTACAAGAGATAGGCATGAAAAAGTGATCAAACAATGAAAGCACAAATTGGTCTTTTTGATGAGCTGGCAGAGATTAGTAAAATAATTACCTAGTAGTATAATTATATACGTAATCGTTTCCCTTCTTTCATTTCTCCTTCCCCCCATCCCAGTTGTTCTTCCCTTTTGTGCAGTTTCTTCCCCTTTTACTTTCACAATATCTAGTACACATTTTGGATCTTATTTACTCTTTCAAGTTCTTACACTAGGGAGACAATATGATGTTTACACATGTGACTCTTGATTTATTTCACTTATGAGTACGGTCTCATGTTCCATCCATTTACCTGTAAAAGCCTTGAGTTTATCTTTCTTTATAACTGAGTAGTAATTTTATGCAGATATTACTCATTTTCATACACATTCATTTTTTTATATCTCTCTGTGTAGATTCTTGACATTTTATGAAATATGTCTATCATAATCGAGATACACAAATGTTTTGTCATCACAAAGAAAATCTGTTCCCTCCTTTCTTATACTCATACCCTCTCTCACCTTTTTTAATCTCTGAAAAGTACTGTTCTTGTTCTCTATAATTTCATCAGAGGGAAGTATGCATATCCTATTACTTTTTATCAATCATGATCTGCTGCTCCATGCCGACCTTAGTGTGGTGTACAAAGAGCTTAGAATTTACTGGAAGAACAAAATTCTACCCCATGACTCAGAGGACATTGCATCAGGGTGAGGGTCCTCAGCATGGTATCACAGAAAACAGAGAAGTGGATATGGAGCCTTTCTTAACAGATGATCTTTGTGCTTCTCTGAGGTCATGTCAGATAGCAAATACTAAGTGGGGCTGCCAGAAATTCCAGTCCATTTGGGAAATTATATGACCTAAGCCAAGTCTCAGTCTTTTACTCTGTCAAAGAATAAAAAGGGTAAAAGTCCTTTTGACAGATATCAAGTGCATCTTAGTAAATGAACAAAGTTCCGGAAGTCGAAGTTGCTAATGTTAATGGAAAGACTGAATTGAACTGGGGCAGTAGAGCCTGGGATCCTAATCGGATTCTCTCAGACATGTGGGTAACAATGAACTCTCTAGTAAAAAGAAGCGGATTACAAAACTCATTCATATCAGAAAAAGCAAAAGCTTTTCCATGAAAACCATTTCTTTTTCCCTGTACTATGTCATCAGAAGCTTACCCTTTATAATCCTACATATCACGTTCCACTGTAACATATAAGCTCCAGTCTGACACTTTACTTCTTTCTTTCCTTAACTTGCTTCCCATAGCTGGTATAAAAGGTAGTGTGGAATAGTAGGCATTCAGTTCTTTGTTGTGCATAGGATTCGTTCCTCCTTATTCAAAGAGCATGTGTTAATACTCTTGGTGTGTGTGGCTGCATCCATAAATCTAGACAATGCTTTACCTGAGTATCAATATCTGAGTGATTTTTTACACACTAGGACAAAGAGTCAGGTGAAGTGTAATGTTCAGGAACCAATAGGGAAGGTAGTTGAAGTGTTAATTTTAATGTTGTTGGGCAAATTACACAAATGTTGAATGGATTTTATTGAATAATTGTATCTTCAAAGGAGAGAAAATTACTAGAGATGAAAAAATTCCTAGTATTTTCCCCCTGCATACAGGTAAAGAAAAAAAAAAAAAAGGAAGTCCTGTAGAAACACTACCTCATGTGTCTGTTTTCTTTCTGAAAGCAAGAGATAGTAAACACTAGAAATATTTTAGAATGTGGTTTTTACTCTAATTGTATGAAAATCCCTTATGGAATATGGAAAATAAAAATTCCTTATGGTATTGACTTGTAGAATGTTAAATAACCCTTATGACCATTTAATATAGTCAGATTTTTTGAATTGCAAGTATTTCTTTTTGTTGAGGTTGTTTTAATTTCATGCTTTTACATTTAAGTCTCCTGAACTATCTGATGCATTTGTATCCTTGATGGAGTATAAAGAACTATGTATAGGCTTAGATCAAGGTATACAAAGTGTACTCTCAGTGGAGGTCATGTGATATACAAGACCACCTAATCAGTAATCTCTGATAGGACATTACTTTGTGTTTGTCCCAGAGTGGGTTCTGCTACGATGTTGAACTGCACATTCTAAAAATAAATTTAGTTCTTTTCTCAGCAAGAGTAAAACTCTGGACACAGATTTTAAATCTGGCACAGTTTAGCTCTGGTTCATTTTAAGAATCAAATGCAAATGAGTTCTTTCACATTGAGGCTGGTTTTCACTTACCTATGTCATTCTTAGGTGCAAAGTAGCACAAGACAGTTTTGGACACGAGTTGGTTTATAGTCTGGAAATGTTTCCTTTCATTTTGTCTTGATCACTGAAAGTTTGTCTTGACTTTTGCCTATGTTGTTTCCCATTCTTTAGCAAAGAAGAGGGTCCTCTGGAATAGATACCAAGACCTGAATTTTTTTTGTGTGTTAGAGGAAACTGGAGGACACCTTGATTTATTGCTGAGGAGATTGAAGCTTCAAAAATTTAAATGACAGAAAGCTAGGCAGTAAGAGAATTTGGCCTAGGTAATAGGTTTCTGAATTCTCAAGCAAAGGACTTTTTAAAATCATATTTCATAATATTCTGTAACAATGAGAAAAAAAATTTTATTTCCTTGAAAAAACTCAGAAAAGATCACACATATCTTGATACCTTTTAAATACTAATAACTTTGAGGGTTTTTTTTCACACATATCATTTATTTTTAAATAATTAAATGTCAAGGAATGCACTAGGTACTTGGATTAAAAATAGAGATGTATAATTCACTGCCTTTCATTTGCGGAATATTTACTATAGTGGGTGAAATTTGCATGAATAGAAAAAAGTTGTAGTGCTTTGGAGCAAGTAGGAAAAGCTGAAAATTCAAAGAAGAGGACATCAAAACTGTTGCAAAGCTTGAGTAGGAGTTTTCTAGAGTTTAAAAGCCAGCACTGAGATAGTTTCAGAAATGTATAGAATAGAGTCATGAAAGGTTTTAATATGTGTAGGCAATAGTGAGAGACCTCGTGTGTGGAAATACTGGGAAAGAAAATGCAGAAAAATTCTGAAGGACTTTGTTTCATGTATTTGCTAATTATTTTCTGTCTGCAATGTTAGTTGTCATTAAATCACAGATCTCTACATCTTGAATTGTTTATGATGTTACAAAGAGTACATGAATTTTTTACACCAGGTAAGAAAGCAGCCTGTTCATTAATTTGTGAGCGTGTGATTCTTTTTAGGAAGTGACGTCCTCATGTGGGTCATGGATCACGAGAAAGCCATGGAGTCTCCTTTACATTGTCAGACGTAGGATTAGCAATGAAACAGTGGGTATCTGTCCACTTCTTCATGTTCTCTGTGCTTGGCACACAAGCCTTTCCAGTCCACTCCACCTGTGTAGATCTTGGTTTTTCTACTTGGAATTTGAATAAAAGGCAAGCAGAAGCTCCAAACAATGCTTATATCTAAATTAATCTTCTTAGGGTATACATGTAGATTGGATTTGAGAATATCTATTTTGGTTTTCCTTTTCACCAAGAAAGTGGCACTGATAAGTTCTTTTCTCTTTTTGCCTCCTAATTAGTCATTAAAGTGTCTAACACAGTTAAAACAATCAGAACCTGGTCACCAGTTTCCAATCAGATGAACTATCCTTCAAAACTGAAATACCTGAGTGGGTTGTAAAGTTCTGTTTGACCCCACCATGGAGTACATTTCCATCTATCTATCTATCTATCTATCTATCTATCTATCTATCTAATTATATATATACATATATTTTTTTCATTCATATACTTTGCAGTTATATTTGCCAAGCATCCTCAGTCTGGGTAAACCAAAACCTATAACAAATCTTTGGCCCTTAAAAGGAACAAAAGTGTACTTTCTTCCTTTCCTACATATTTTGCACACTCTGTATTATATCTACCATTCTTTAACATTCTCATTTATTTTGTACCTTCTTACTGGTTACTAAGAGAATTATTTGCTCATCTTAGTTGAGTTTGATAATCATGGTCCTCATATAAAATAGGTATAGGAGTGAGATAAAAAAGAGAAGATACTAATAATTGAACTCCCCAGAGCCATAAATATCACATGTGCCCAGCTACTTTCTTTACAGATAGTAAAGAGCTTCTACAGAGTTATTTGAGGTACTGAAGGTCTAAATCTTTGGGAAGATCCATCCAAGTCAGATGATATATTGGGCGTTATAAAGGTTTTAGATACCCTAAGAAAATATTTGCCCTCTTTCATTATTGTAAGGCTACATCAGTTTTTTTAGTTCCTTTCATTTTCTTTACATAATTGCAGCTGTATTATATATAAAATGCAATTTAATTTAAGCATTTATTATTGACCACCTACTAACAGAGCTAACAAACACATGCTGATCCGAATGAGAAATTAATATGAAATATTTAGAAATTATAACCCTGGCTTTTGGTAAGTTTATAATTTGATGTTCTTTCCTTGATTTACTTTCAATTCTGCATCCTAAACTTTGTACCTGACATGAAGTGTCACCCTGTGTTTTCATCTCAGTATTATCCTACAGAAAACCTCTAAGCAAGATAATAATGGTAACTTATATAGTAAAGTTCTCACTGAAGCCATTCTTCATCTTTCATTTTGTTAAATAATTTGGAAACAGTATTTTAAAAGCTATCTGGGTATAACATATAAAATTGCTTTGTAAGGATGGTATTGCAGAATTACAGCATACAAATCTCTTTTTATTAGTATTTCACGATCTTTGAAACAGTCTCTTTGTACATAGAAATATGCAAATTTTCCGCAACACAGTAGAAACTTATAATAAGACAACACAATGCCTTATTTCATTTTGCCATTTCTAAATCTATTTCATAGATCTGTATCAAGTATACTTTTCTTAAAGTGAATTATTGTATCAGGATAAATGTTAGGGGAACTGAAATGTTTCTGTTTCTTTGCATGTAAGAAAAATACTTGTTTGTCTTGAGTAGAATTGCCATTTCTACTTAAATTAGAATAAAATAATTTCTTTAATGTTCAGTGGCATTTTATTTAATAACCCAATTAGACTTCAAAATAGTACTAGAGTAAATGTGTGATTTCAACTTTTGCACAATAAAACCTTGATTAGTTAGAGCAAAACTAACAAGTAATATCAATTAACCAGAAAGAATGAAATTATAAGGCAATTATGATTATAGATACAATAAAATTTCTACGTATTATTAATTTATAGATATAATAATATCTATAATTAGAAATTTCTAATCTATAATTAGAAACTATAATTTCTAAATTATATCTAGAATTTAGAAAACTATGATAGAAAATGTTTGGGAAATATGTTGAATACTATAAGTCAATATCTAATCTAATTCCTTTGTTCATTGTATTGTTTTATAATCACAATTTAGATATTTAAATCTTTTGGGATCGTTAAACCAAATTTCCTTCCATGCATTAGATTCTTCTTACAAACTAGAAGAAAGGAATAAAGTTATAATTGTATCATCAAGAAAAACTAACGGGTAATTTTTTGATGATTTTTCAGGTAATTTGAGTCCACCAGAACCACTTTTGTTTCTGGTATTACTTTGAAAACATCGTAGCTTCAAATAGGAGATTATGAAGTAGAAAATTTAAAACATAAAAGTACAGAGAGAAAAGACTCATCATATATGGAAGCATCCTTCAAATATCAGTGTAGAAAATGTCAGTGATGCAATGCGGACCTTTGTGTAGGAGGCTTTAACTACATCATCAAAGGCTTTATGACTCTATCATTCCAAGCATTAATAATAGTGGAAAAGATGCGTTTTTCTTGCCTTCACGAGTTTACCATTCAGTGATGGATGTTGGAAGGAGGTCAGCACATAGACACATAAAGCATCTTCAGTCGACATTGTAACAGACTTTGATGTGTCGACTATATAAACAAATGTGCACTTTGAGGTAATAATGTATTCATTTGACAAGTGGGTTTGGAGTGTAGCTCACCAGTAGAGCACAAATTAGAATAAAATGAAGGTCTGACTATGCCAAGGACCTGGGTCCCATCCTCAGAATGGAGAGAGAGAAAGAGAGAGAAAAGAAGGACTAAAAGCACATACCATTTGTTCATACCAGTATTGTTTCAGTCTTTGGAAGTATAACAATAAAATAATGTGACTATATATATATATATACAATCTATCAAAATATAATCTATTAAAATATATAATCTATCAATCTTCTGTTTCTGCTAAAGGTATCATTACCCACCTAACAAAGCCCGAAGCCTCAGTTATCTTTGTATCACTGACACTATTACTCATCCAAATGTAATTTGATATTAATAAGCCCAGCTAATGATTTATTTGTATTTTTACTAACAAGACTTAGATACTTCTTAGTCTCCTCGTAAGCTTTGACTGTGGAAGAAATGTTGCTACTACTGCCAGATATATACTATGAAAGTGTAACTCTGTTGTTTGAATGTATCAATTTCCCAAAACCCTTAAATGGTCCAGTGCCTCCTGATGAATAATGTACAAATCAGTTGTCCTGGAACAGAGGCAAATGCAGTCAATTGAAGCTGCCTTTCTAATACTGTTTTCCATGTCTCCATTAAGGTCACTTTGTGTTCCTAATATGTGTAATTTTATTTTTTGTCCTTCCTGACACTGTCCTTTCCTGCCAGATCAGCTGTACTTTCTCATAGATAATACTTCTTTGGCTGTTATCTCTTTCCATACAATATTTTATAGCCTACAATGGTTAATATAAAGATCTTCCTTGCATTCTGTCGTTATCTCCTTACGTAAAGGTGATCTTTCCTGCCACTGCAATCTTCTACCAATCCTGTGATCTTTAAAACTATGGACTTTTAGTAATCAAATCATTTGTGTACCCTCACTGCATCCATTAATTCTATCTCCACACTACCACATTAGAGTCTTGTTTGTCAAGCCTCTTAATTAGACTCTGCGTAGGCATGTCATCCTACTTCCTCTCTGATCTACTCTCCAGACACAAAATATAATGACTTTATTAAAAAGCACAAACCAAAAACAAACAACAAAAAAAGCACAAGTCAGTCATTTGCTTGAGATCAATTAATGAAATCATGTATAAGATTAAGTCCTAATCTTCACAAAGCCTGCAAACACTTGCAGAATCTTGCTTTTCTACTTCTCCAGCTGTATCTTTCTCCCGTATATGTAAATTACATAGGATGCCGTGTGTGTGTGTGTGTGTGTGTGTGTGTGTGTGTGTGTGTTTTGCTATGAATAGGACCCAGAACCTTGGGAAAACTGGTGATCAGAATACCACCAAGCTAGCCTTCAATTCTGTTTTCAGTGAATGCATAACCAGAACAAAAATACTTCAATCATGTTTCCTAAAATGTCAAGAGCACACAAATGTAGGTATATGAATAAAGTTTTTTGAGCAGGTTTAATACGTGCACAAAGACAAAAGCCAACCTAAGTGACTATTCAAAAAGGAAAGGACAATGGAACACTGTAAATCCATGCTAATAGTCCGTCTTCATCAAAAAGAACTGGTTGAATGCAATGGAAGCTAATGAGCCTATAAAGGTTGGATTTCTATGTACATAACATGGGGGAATGACCATAATACATATTTCAGGATTTACCAACAATGATGTTTTATGCCTTGGATTTGAGCTACTTGGGATGATGGGAATTGAAGGAATCAAAATTTGAGGTCAGGATAGGCAATTTATCAACTGTCTCAAAAGTAAAATTTAAAAATGCACTAGCGATGTAGCTCAGTTGTACATCATTTGCCTACCATGCACAAGGGCCTAGGATAAATCTCCAGTAGGAGTGAAGAGTGGTTTACTTACAGCCAGAAAAGGTGTGGTGCATGTCTGTAATTCCAACACTCTGTGAGTCTGAGGTAAAATGACTGCATGTTCAAGCCCAATCTTCACAGCTTACCAACCTAGTAAGAACCTATGTCAAATAAAAACAAAAAAGGGTTGGATGTAGCTCAGTGTGAAGGTCCCAGGTTCAATTCACTCCACCACCAATTTTTTTAACCTACATATGGTACGTTTTTCATTATATGTATGCCTCTTTTCCCACTCTTCATACATACCATTTCTCCAACTTCAATATCCTTTGCACATCATCTCCTTCCCTCAGTTTCTTACTGTAAATATGATACACTGCTCTATATACATATACAAGTCAAGTCTCTCTGTGCCACTTGATTTAATGCCACCTAATTGTTGGAGTAATACAGAAATGAGAAGAGTCATTTTCCTAAGGAAATTTGAAGTGATGCAAGAAAATTAAAAGAAAAACTCAGGCACGGTTGTGTATACCTATAGCCACAACACTCAGGACGCTGAGATAGAAGCATCCTGAATCCATGATCAGCCTGAACTACACAGCAACACCATGTTCTCAAAAACAAAATAACAACAAAAAGTGAATTAAAAACTTTTAAAAGAGAGATGGAAAATAGAGGCTAGTTAGGCAAAAATTAAACTCCACTACATATAGAACTTGATTGTAATACATAGTTGCAGAGCTTTATAGATGTTTTAGAAGTAAGGTGAATGAGATAGTGAGATATAAGTAACAAATGAAGAAAGCTCATTTCATAGATTGCATGTGTATCAGTTCAATATTTAAAGGAGCTAACTCGCTACTACAGTTCAGTTTTTCATTTCCGTAACACTAAACCCTTAAAACAGCACTATCATCATTGTATCTCTAAAATATTCTTCATAATTGATAGCTATAATAAAACATATGATACTTTCAAAATTTGCTCAAAACTGTCTTTACAGGTGTATGTGTAGCACAGTATTGAAAAAGGGAAAGAGACAGTTTCCAGCATGCTTCACAACCCAGAATTATCAGAACAATTTCCTATCAACTTTTTCATGAAGAAACTAACCCTCACTCTTAGTTTTTACATGGAATTTAAAGGAACCATCTGTTAGGCTTTGGCCTATTTCTCAACTTTTCAGTTGAAATGAGAATCAACTTTAAAGCTTATTTAAAGGAATGCGAAAAAGCTAAATATGGGGTTGCAGCTGGTTCAGACTTTCTATTGGAATTCTCATGGCCTGGTATAATTTAAGAGCTATTTATGTAATTGTCACAAAGCAGGAAAAACAATCAAAGCTGTGTCTTAGTGAGATATATCAAAAGAAGAGATAGTCTTTGTCCTTTTGTTTAAACAGTTTAAATCCAAAGTAGTAATCTGGCCCACCCACACACATGTTTGGATGGACCCTCACAGTCTTGGCTGAAATATTTTGTAAAATTTTCAAAAAAGTCTTAATAATCAACAACTAAAACATCAGGAAATTTCACATAGGAAGTCATACTCATTTTTTTCCTTTTCTCTTGAAAAATGGAAAGTTCTGGCAATGTAGACACCTTGAGATGGAATTTTCACATTGTAACCATTGACCCATCCACATGGGAAGGGCATTCCTCTTTAGTTGGTATTCACTGTTTTGAACTGTTTCTTGTTATTCCACACTGTGATTGTTAATAATACCTGCCAAACTTTATAGACATTTTTGATGATAAAAAGTACTTGTCATTGTATGACCTCTAAAACAAAGTATTTGATCAAAAATGAGCATTATTTATTATGCAGATTTGAGCATACAGTAATTTTGAGATGTTTTAATGAATTTTGAAATTAAAACACTTAGGGCCAGGGATATAGCTCAGCCACACAGTGCCTGCTTGGCAAGCTCAAGGTTGTGAGTTCAATTCCTTATACAACAAAAAAAATAAATAAATAAAAAATAAAACAGAAAAGTGAAACACTGAAGTGACTAAAATCAAATTACCATCTATCAGCTGGAAAGTCTTTGAGCTAAAATTTAAAGTAATCTCAAGCTATCTTCCAAAATTCTTACAGCACATTTTCTGGGAGGGAAGTAAAGATGGTTATGGATAAAGATGGTCATGGGTACAATCTATCATCCAAGCCTCTAACTTCCCCAATAAATTTCCAACAACTTCACAATAAGTTCATCCTTTAACTTTGGGAAAGTTCTGTCCACAATAACTATTGTCTCACAATTACGAATTTATCAGTTCGATCATTGTATTCTGATAGATGCAGCTGCTGAGCTGTTCATTCTGTAGGTTTAGGTTTCATTCTTTTGACATTTTATCTGGACTGTAGTTGACCTTGGTGAGTTATAGGTACATTGAAGTAAATGGAAGATATATCCTAGGCAATATTGTTTTAGGATGTGATAAAATCCAAGAAGAGTATCTGTAAGGTATCACATTGATTTACAGAACATCGTGCAATATCTGCACTGAATATTCATTAATGAAAAATTTAATCACTTTGGAAACTTGAAGACCATGATTTAGGATGGGATGTTGTCAAAGAATGAAGTACCTCCATAGATAAGCAGGGAAAGCAAAATATATCTGTGACTTCTATCACTTTAAAACATTAGTTTTCCTGTGATTTCAGACAAGAACAGATTTCCCAATTTATGCAGAAATTCAGTTACAATTTAAATTTCTAGAGTTAGAAGTCTGTAATCTGAAAGTAAGTATATACAGCTATGATGACTTACAAGAAGAGTAGAGAACTCAGACCAAACCTTCGTGTAGCTGTCATTGTCTGGCCTTGAAAATGAATCGATTTAAAGGGAATTCACTATGCCAAAAGCAACTCGGATAAATTTAATGTGAACACTTCAATGTACACTGTTGCATTATTCATATACCATTCTGATATTATTATTCTATATGCAGTCTATAGTCATTTGACTTTCAAAGTATATCTTGTAGGTAGCATAGGTTATATATACTTGATATAAATCATGAAATTACACCATAACATTTCCATAAATCTTTATATTCAAATGTAGATTGTTTTGTTCTTCAAAATTATTCTACTTTTTCTTCTAAATAATATAAAGTAACTGTAACTTGAATTTGTAAATGAGAATTATCACTATTTTCAGGCTTACTGACTGAACTAGCTTGTTTTAATAAACATTTCCAATATGATTTTACACTTCGATCATAGCATTTTCCTCAAAAAATATATAGATCCTTTTTCATTTAATTCTTGAATGAATAAATATCATGGTATATTAAATTTGGATTAAAATTCTAATTAGTGAGTACATTTCCATGGACTTCCTACTGGGAGAACTGAAGACAGTAATTGGATTAAAACAATGATTAAATGCACTAGAGAATAATTTGAGACAAATGTTGAGTGAATAAATGACCTATTTCACTTATGCAATGATCTTTATATGTAAATAATCTATTTTTATTATTTTATAAAGATTGTTGTATATATGCATACATGGACTACTGTATATATACATACATGTACATGTATCTGAATGCATATCTTTAAATGAATGATTTAGATTCATGGATATGCTGGAATATAATCTTTTAGATGTTTTCTTGAAACCTCCAGTTATACTGAAATATACTTTGCCTTTGATGATTTTTATCCTGAATGAATGATTTAGATTTATGGATATGCTGGAATATAATCTTTTAGATGTTTTCTTGAAACCTCCAGTTATACTGAAATATACTTTGCCTTTGATGATTTTTATTATATTATTAAAACAACTTACTGAATAATCCACCTTAAACTGAAATATTCCATGTTACAGATAGAATATTCAATGGATTCAGATTAGATTCAGAACTCTGCCACAATGTTCTTTCTTTCTCTTTCAAGCAACTTTCTTCCACGTCCATAGTTATATCCACTGAAACCTTATCTTAGTTTAATATTAGTGATTGCTTAAGTATCTTTCTCCCAAATCTGTTATCTACCTAGAATTTTGACATTTTGTTTGTCAAAACTCTAGATAAAATATAACACATGAGAAAATGGAATGAAATAATACATGTGGCCTTACGTATGTTTACTATAAGGGAATCACAGCTCTGCTTTATGGTCCATGATCATTCTCTTCCCACCAAGACAACCATTTATAATTTTGGGGAAAGAAACTGCAGGGATTTATTTCTGAGGGGCATATTTTTTTGGACAACAACAATTTGAGTATCCACTCTATGGTGTGGAGATAAGATAAGTAAATCAATTATGTTTCATACACTGAGACATTACATGCATTGAACATAACAGCCCTATTTAATGCTCTGTTCAGAAACCAATCCCACCATCTCTGGAGATTAACATGATTTCAGATAGCTGTTGTTAATGGTCATTCATGGAACCTTCCAGAAACATCTCTCTTCACACACACTTATACACTCATATACATATGGTCTTTCTACACAATAAGTTTAGTATAATGTGTACTCCAGTGCAGGACCTTATTTATATGTAACAATTTTCATAAAATGTGTTTCCATGACAATACAGAAGCAGTGGTCTTCATTTTCATCAAAACCGAGGGAGCATTTTTTTAATGATTTAATGGCAGAAAAACACATTTGTATTGGTACTAATTGTATTGATATTAATATGTTTAATTTAAGCCCCACAAAAAAGAAGTGAAAAAATCCAAATGGTGAAACTCAGTGATTTATACACCATTTTGACAAACAGTGATAAATTATAGAGAATTGTCAAAGGAAAATACCCTTGGGGTGTAGGGCCACGTAATTGTAAAAAAAAAAAACTAACAAATATGTGAATGATACTAATAATATATAAGATACATAAGAAAAATATATGTCCTTCTTTCAGTCAGATTGTGGTAGACAGCTCTTCCTGTCTTCCATTTCTCTATTGTCCTCTCTTTAATCCTATGCCAAAATGATAGTTTTAGGGTGGCATATTCTGATCTTCTTTATGTGATTAAGTTATTTTTTCTCATCTAAATGCAGTATCAACTAAATGCATCTTTTATCTTTTCCACTAATAAGTCTTTTTTAATCTTTAAGGAAATCATGAATGTGGTAATATTATGAGGCCTGATATTGGGGAAGTATGCAATCTCTTTTGTCTTGTGGTTGTGTGGTGGTGATTGCTATCAGTCTGCTTTATCTAACAAAGAGTTAAAAAATTTAAAGTGGTAATACTCAGTATTTCCTCTTCAAAGGTAACAACTGGATTTTAAAACTGCTTTCACTGTCTAAAATGGGCCAAAAATTCATGGAATAGCTTTAAATTTCTGTCAATTTGTATACTATTACGAAGTTACAAAATGTAAAGCTTGCACAGTTTGTGATAGAAGCATTTTATACCATTTTCAGTCAAAAGTAGTAAGACATTGTGCCATTTACCCTAGCCCAAAGAGAAGTGCTGCATTCAAAATTTTAAACAATTTTTTTTCTGACTGCAATACACATTCTCTTTCCACTTTGCTAAATAAACAAAGAAATGTGGTAGTTTCTCAATTACAGTTTGGAGATACCCTTGAGATTTCATGAACAATAAAATTTACTCAATCAAAAAGTAAAATCTAGCCATATAAAAATAAATAAAATACATGTTTAGTGTGCACAAGGCCTTGAGTTTAATCTCCAGTAACCAAAAATAATAAATAAATGTATGTGTATATAATATACAAGAACTTATGCATTTTGCACTTTTCAAAAGACATTGATGAGAAGTTTTTGTATAGCAGCAATAGGAGACTTAAATTGTTTTCAAAACAAATTACCAAACTGTTTGCCATTTTGACTCCTCATAGTACAACCATAAAGTTGTCTGTCATTGAAAGTTTCATTATCAAGGACTCTGTCTTCCATATTTACAGAAATTGTAAATCAAGGGATTAATTTGTTCAGAATCCTTTGTATTGCCTTATCCCTGACTTCCAGTTATTGTCTTTCTATATTCCACATGAACTTCTCCTCCTTGGAGTACAATTTTCTGTAATTTTTGGCACTACCTTTAAAATCTATGGGTATACTGAAATACTTAGCACAGGTTTTCAGATGTTCTGGATTTGACAGATTCATCATGTGTTGGAAAGACTTTAGGAAAGAAATTTGAGTCAAGTTCAGGGAAAAAATAGAGGACGATATTGCTCCAATTTGTGACTTATTCTGAAATGCAGAGGCTATTTCTTAGGAATATGTCTTTGTAGGACTCAGAAAACTCTTAGAATTTTATTTAATGTGAAGAGATTTTTAAATGTCACTTGAACTTTAAGATTAAAGTTTAAAAGGGAAAGTAGCATGGCAAAAAAGGCATGGAGTTAAATAGACTTGAAGTTTACACTAAAGTTCTTTTCTCCATTTCCATCATTTAAAACCTATAGGAACTTGTCTATGTAGAATGATGATGTATATATTTCATAAGACATGTGTCCAATGCATACATATGTGTATATATGTACTATGCATATGTATATATGTGTGTGCGTGTGCACACATGAATGTTATTGTGTGTTTGTATGCACATGCACTTCACTGAGAAGTAAACCCAGGATGAGATTAGATGTAAAATTTTTATTTATTAAGGAAAAGCCTGAGAAGTTTAAGAAAGATAGAGCAGGAGGTGGTAGGGTGGGCCCTGAGTCCTCAGTAATTTTGATGCTTGTCGATGGAAAAGGGAAATCAAATACTTGGGTGGGAACTGTCTCAGACTAGATCTACATGTGGAATGTTTTCACATAGACAGGCAATCGAATGTCCTAATGCCCAGTCATTACAGAAGTTTCACCTCCTGTGGGAAGGGGCTTGCCTTGTTTTCTCTGGAAAGCAACCCCCAGAGACACATAATCTAGACATAAACCCCAGTGGACCCCGAGTGGCAGCAGACTAAATTGTGAATTGTGTTTCTCCAACAAACTCTTGACTGAAGTCTGAATGGTACATTTCCATGCACAATACTCTATGAATGAGAAGGCAAACCCACACTTATTTTAGGATTCTGAGAATAGATGGGTTTATACATTACAGGGCATCCTTATGATGCCAAATGATGCCTCTGAATATTTGAAGTTTCTAAAATTCTACTCTGGAGAATTAATAGCTATTTTTCTTTATTCAGAAAATTTTATATCATCTATAATATAGAATTTAGACATTAGTAATATAATAAATTTTATGAAAGTTCCGAAAGCATGTGGACAATGATAACCATATACAGGACTTTCTTTTCCCTTTTTAGGTGGTATCAGTTACACTAGATGCTATTATCTACTTTAGTCAGAATGAGTCATGAGTGAGTTACATTTTGAATGACAGCTCCTTACTACTTACTTATGCAAATGATGGCCCACACCGAGATAGCTTAGTTGATCAAGTTTTCCAGGTCAACTAGGGCATTTCCTAGATAAAATGGACCACTTGGGAACTAAAATCATTACAGGATATTATTCTATTTGGAATTTCAAGTACTGCTTTTATTCTAGTTTCCCCCAAATATTGGTCAAATTGACTGTAGATTCTATTTATTGAAATATCCATTACCTTATTGAACTCTATCATTTTCCTATTGTTAAGTCTCACAAAAGTGTACTCAAATAGAGTAAATGTTCCCCTGAAAATAAAACACTGATATGAAAGGCAAATTCAGTATAAATGCAAATTATTTTATAAAATGATTGCAAAACACTCTACAAGGGACTAATTTAATGTGAGCACAATATTATTAAATGGCTTTTCATGTTAAATT
Organism: Cuniculus paca; assembly: GCA_004365215.1. Classification (NCBI taxonomy): domain Eukaryota; kingdom Metazoa; phylum Chordata; class Mammalia; order Rodentia; family Cuniculidae; genus Cuniculus; species Cuniculus paca. Next base: position 30,010 of record RJWT010004976.1, read on the forward strand.
CTGTATAATTTTTCAATATCCTGAAAATAGTAATTAGTGATAGAATTATAATACATTAAAATAACTTTTTTAGCTTGAGAATATTGAGTGATCTAATAGAGGTCACTCATTTCTTTTACTGTTTAATTTCTATTTTACAAACATGAATGACAAACTGCCTTCTGGTGCTTAAATTAATCTAGGATAATACAAATAATGTTTAAATAATTGAGGTGTACAATAGGCCTTAGTTTCCATTAATAATCAAACTTAATAGTTTGTGGTTTGCATTTCATTTAGTTGCACAAAAATAACTGCACATGTATTTTCTAAATAATGAACATTGTGGCAGAGGAGTTCTACTACCTTTACAGCTGCAGTGTCCAGACTGTATCCTAAAATATGCTCTACATGTAACAAAGTCAAATGAGGACAATGAACAGGATACTTAAGAGATATTATAATTTGTCAAAACATTTGCAAGTTCTTGTGACAAAATCCAGTATCAAATAATTTCTAGCATTCTGACCTAAGTCTTTGTTAGACACTGTTAGACACAGTTCCTACAAAGGGCGCATTGTTCCACGTCTTTGAAATCCGCACTTTGATCCATCTGTGGATGCATATAGATGAATCTAACAGGAAAACCTCTTTTTTTCTGTGTAAATTGGTAGAGACTGCCTGCTTTAAATTCTCTCTTTTAGACTTGAGGTCACTGTTCAAAGACTCCATAACTGCAAGAGTCCACAGTATCTCATTGCTATGTAAGATGATAAGAAAAACTAACCATACTTTTTGTTTTGCAGGGGAAGTGTATTTTACAGTCTTCATAGACTGTCTTATTGATGCTGAGTATGTAAAATGAGGAGCTCACAGTGATCTAGCCCTGCAGGTAGCTCTCTTTAGGGTAATATGTTACCAAACCTCTTTCCAAATCCTCCTGACCTTACACACAGAAGAGAATCAGTGATACTGTGGTCATTTAAAGGAAACAGAAGTTTCATTGTTCTTTTTTAAACGTGCCTTATGGTGAGCATTATAACTACTGATTCTCCCATTCTAAGTTACTTTTAAATCAACAAACCCTCTCTCAATCAGTGCTCTTGATGCCTTATACTATGGATGTCTCTGTCTATTTAGACTTCTCTTTCCTTCCCTGATTTCCTAGTAAAAGTGAACAGAAGAAAAATGGTTTGTCAATGGAACCAGCTCCTTAAAAAAACAAAGCACAATGGAGTTTCAATGTTTTTGTTTATCTTTTGCCAACATGAACTCTATGGAAACCAACCCATTGTTTACATTTAGTTGATAAATTTTGCTAATTGAAATATCAAGGACTAAAAGAATGAACCAATGTCAAGTTATTTCATTTAAAACATTGGGAAATTGATAGTTTTTTTTTTTGGAGGAAACTGAGGTAATTTTCTGATGAATTTATTTGGAAAATATGGAAAGTGTTTTTTTTTTCTTCCTATTTTCAAAGTAACACACTAAGCTAAGGATTGTGACACACTGTTTATAAAAGATGTGAGTATTTGAATGAGGAAAAATTGTGGAGCAAATTTTTTTTCAGAAAATAAAGGATTTTCTTTATGAATTTATAAAAGTTGTTTTAGATTATATAGAACAAGCACATAAATCTATTGTACACTGGATGTTATTTTTCTTTCTGGAAGAATATATGAATATAAAACATTTTACATTTTTCTAATAATTTGGAAAAATAAATTCTATATCTAAGTTTATCCAATTTTCTTTTTTTCTTTTTGTTTTTAGGACTTGAAGATTAAACCCAGGACCTTTATATATGAGCTACATTCCCCCACCCTTTAAAAAATTATTATTTTTATTTTGAGACAGGGTTTTTGCTGCATTGTTAAATTGCCCAGATTTGGCTCAAATCTGAAATTTTTCTGCCTTATCTAGTTAGAATACCAGGATTACAGGCATGTGACACCTCACTCAATCATTGTTTGGATTTAATTAAGTGCTCAGAATCAAGTTACTACT
>RJWT010004977.1:0-31986 GCA_004365215.1 Cuniculus paca
TTTTTGGTCTAGAAGTTAATTGAAAAAGTAGACCAACTTAGGAACAAATTTCAAGGGTACATTTCTAGAAAGCTGACAAGCTCCTAAATCATTCCTCTGACTACTGGCAGATGAGTAATTCCATTTATTTTTCTCTACTTCCACTGAGTTTACAGATCACTTTTACCTCTCAGGTGGACTACTTTCGTTTCCTTATGATTTCCACTTTTTATTTCTTCTGTCCTTAGCTAATTCTTCCATTCCATTCTTCAAACAGATGTCACAGCCAGTTTTGTTTTGTTTTGGAGATAGGATCTTGTTACTTGGTCAGGCTGGTCCCAAATTCACTATGTATCCCAAACCTTGAACTCATGATCTTCCTGTTTCAGCTTCCCAAGTGCTGGTGTGAGCTAAGATGCCTGGCCAGAGTCATTTTAAGAAAGTATTTATCTAGGAACTTCAAGCTTAAATTTTGCTTTTTACTATGCTTAGGATAAAACACAAAATCCTTAACGTGGCCTTCATGAGCAGCCCCGACTTCACATGGGAACATACTACTCTCTGCACTTGTGTCCTGTCTTCTGAGCAGCAGGGCCTTTCATCCGGAAGCCTCTTGAGCTCTTTGCTTTAGTTAGGGCACTTTGCTATGAATGCTATGTTCACCTTGCTACCCAGTCCTAGACACTTATCCTCAGTCCCTCTCCCTAGCTATGTTCTATTTTCCTTTAAGTTTTACTGGTGTTATTTCCCCAGTTTTCTTCTGACTGCTCCCCTTCCCCTATACCAGTCAAACATTAAAAATTTTGTTTCACTTCATTCTCTTTAGAACAATATTCTCTTCCTATTCTTAGGGCTCTATTCTTTTCCTTCAGGTTACTAACAATTTATCACAGTAAACACAAATACATTTTGCTACCACTCTGCGAACAGATGGCACAGTGCCCAGCACACATTAGTTGCTCAATGAAGATCTACTGGATGATTAAGAGAGTAAGTGGTATTTTTTGTGTATATGGGGGGGAGACAGGGTCTCATTATGTAGCCCAGGCTGGCCTCAAACTCCTTTCGATACTTTTACCTCAGCCTCCCAAGTGTTGGGATTACAGGTGTGTACCACACCTGGCTTTCTTTTGTGTTTTGTTTTGTTTTGAGACAGGGTCTCACTATGTAGCCCAGGCTGGCCTCAAACTCATGGCAATTCTGCTTCAACCTCCAGAGTGCTGGGATTACAGTTGTGTACCGCCACACCCACCTACTTCTGAATTCTTGTACTTGATTCTCTCCTATCCTGAAAGTAGTCCTTGAAATTGAAAGTATAATCTTAAAACTACAGCAGTAGGCACCAATGAAAGTTGTGAAATCTTAGTCAAAAAAGGCAACAGATGTTTTATTCTTCAATGCAAATTACTGTATTCACCACACGCTAAAGAGAACATATATCTCTATGTATATATATATAATTTATATATATATTTGGATTTATGGAAGACTAGAGACATGGAAAAAAATCCAGCACCCCAACAAGTACAGCCAGGAAGGAAATCAGCACTACAATAGGACAGGTTTAATAAACTACAAACAAGAAAGGGTGGTAAAGGAAGAAAAAAAATGTGCATTGAGTTTAAGAGTCTGTAAAACTCAGAAGACATATTTACTATTCAAGTATAAACTCAGTAAGGACTTGGCATAAATTGAAAGGCAGCTGCTGAGGTACACCATTATAAAATAAGTCTATGAATTTACAATTCTACCTTCCAATTTTCTGGGAGAAAAAACCGAACTCTTGAAGGTCTTCACCAGAGACCCTGAGAGGGATAAACACTTTTGATGAAGACATAGTCAACAATCCATGATTGAATTCAATATTCAAAAACATGTATTTATTTAAAACAATAGGAATACGTATTCTCAGACTGTCCTCTAGAGATTTTGAGACTGTTAATTCGAGAGTTTCAAAGTATATTACTTCCAAAAACAATACTGATTAAAAAATTGTTTTAAACAAAAAACAAAAATCTGATTTGATGGTACCTTAAAAATACCCTAAATAGCAGTCTAACATTGCAACTATTAAGAATCCCTCCTGCATTGGTAAAACATTTTTTTCCTCACAAAATGTGGGTACTGAAATTGGATAGAAACACCATGAATGTGAAAATACCACCAATTTTCTGCAGTTAAAAAAAACTAGAATGTTCTTTGGAATCACTGAAATATAAAAAAATTTGGGTTTTTTTCTACAGTCTATGCACCTTCTTTTAGGTTCTCCATGTTGCTTGTAGGATTGACCTGTGTGAATCTAATTTTATAGATTCAAGTCTTACAGTGCAACACCCATGCTTAACCCACCGGTGTCTCTCTGATCAGTGAGAAGTATGCTTAACCCAGAAACGCTGTCATTGACTTCTCCATAATGATTTCCCCCCAAAATAAAAACTTTAGACTATGATACAAAACATCCTGTGTTAAACGATCAAATGATGAACTCAGCATGGAGAATTCCGGTGTGGTTTCAGCACTCAGGAGGGCATTGTCTCCTACTGTTTTTCATGGAAATACCACAGGCCTGGCTAATAGCATTCAGCTTTTCTTGGCCTTAAAGGAATTTCTCAGGGCTGGCAAGTTGGATTAGATTCTAAGAGTTTTGTCTTTGACAAACTACCATATTTTTAGCATAAAATCTGGCCATGGCTGTAAGTTTCAATGTGCGTACAACTGATGAGAGATTTTTTTCTTTCTTTTTGACATTGGCTGGAATTGAATAGAAATAAGTCCATGATGCATCTTCACAGGTGTCATGAAATATGAGAAATTTGTCTGACTCTAGACACTATTTCTTTACGACACAATGGGCAGGTCTCCAGTTGCAAGGCACAATCCATGCACAGGTCGCTGAGGAGAAAGACATAAATGCCAATCAAGTTACTACCTCAAAAGGTCAAGCTCTACCTAACTAGATGTAAAATATTAAGAGGTTGAGGGCTGGGGATCTAGCTCAGCGGTCTAAGCGCCTGCCCGGCAAGTACAAGGTCGTGAGTTCAATCCCCGGTGCCGCAAAAAAAAAAAAAAAAATTAAGAGGTTGAAGAAGCTGCTAATGAGCAAGGAAGCTTTGAAAGCAATTTGTCTCAAAGTTCACAAATAGCACTAAACCCTTTTTACATTTTGTAAAGCCAAGATTATATAAAAAATATAATACTGAATAAAAAAATAAAGCAAAAACATAGACCTTCTTTATCAAGCAGCTTCTATTTGAGGTGCTTTCTAGAAGACAGCCAGGAGCTACTTGGCAAACTAATTTCTCATTTAGTCCAATTTAACTGCAATGAACCTTGATAAACAGTATGGAACTGCTAACTCTCTGAAAGCAATTCAAGTACAGGATGAAATGTTGCCTGATGTACAAAGATGAAACAATCAAATAGATTTTCTTACCTGTGGCCGCATGGCTTCAATTGTGTGTCTGCTACCTCATCACAACAAAGGGAGCAGCAGTTTTCTCGGATACTGACTTGTTTCAACAGAGCAAGACGCCTGTGCCTAAGTAGACAAAGCAGTTTGAAATTCATATGGTCAGCAAGAGGGTCTGTTAGCAGTGATGCATAAAAAATACTTTCAAAATGCTCTGTATATGGTTAATACATTAAGTATGCCTTAAGTTTTGTTCAGTGAAGTCGCCATATGTGGTATCTTGTTTTAATCTTAGGAGAGAGGAAAGAAAGGCCATTCTAATCTTACAGACAAAAATGTTTAAAGAAATTATCTGCAGCCAGGCGTGGTGGCTCACGCCTGTAATCCCAGCACTCGGGAGGCTGAGACAGGCAGATTGTTGTGAGTTCGAGACCAGCCTGGGCTACAAAGTGAGCTCAAGGCCAGCCTGAACGGCATAGTAAGACCCTGTCTCAAAAACAGGGCTGGGGATCTAGCTCAGCGGTCTAAGCGCCTGCCCGGCAAGTGCCAGGTCATGAGTTCAATCCCTGGTGCCGCAAAAAAAAAAAAAAAAAAAAAAGAAAGAAATTATCTGCATAACGTCACACATGGTAAACAGTCAAGGGTCAAATTCAAATCCTTCGGTTCTAAATCCAGTGTTCTTTTCATTTTACCAGCAAATTTCAACCTTTTAAATTACATATCTCTGAAAGTCTGATGAGAAGTATAGAGCCTTTTTCCAAGAAAAACACACACGTGGAAGTTTTTATACAGTTTCACGGGGTTATGACAGTTCACTATAGACTCCCTACAAGTCCAGACACTTGAGGTTAGAGCCCTTCTATTACACTGTGAGCAGCATGGAACAGGAAAGCAGATAGCCAGAACTGCTCTGCTGAAGCTACATCCCTCACAGGTGGACATAAGAAATATGAAACATCTGCTCAATTCACATAAGGGCTTACTATCAGTCAGGAACTGTCCCAAGTCCTGGTGATTTGGCAGTGCACAGAGGACCAAAAGTGTCCCTGCCTCCAGACAGCTTAAACTCCAATCAAGGGATACAAATAACAAGACAAATTTTAAAAAGGTACACAGAATGTTAAATGCTGACGAATACTATGAAGAACAGGAGTGTGTATATGTATGCATACGTGCGAAAGAGGAGAGGGAGTTACTGAGAGTGACACATATTGTGTGTCACTGTACTATTCTTTTTCTGTGTATTTGAAGCTTTCCATAATAAGGTTAAGAAAAAATAGTGAATGGAAGGAGAATGAGAGACAGAAAGTATATACAATACAAAACAATTTATAAAATCCCAGGTAGTACTGCTACCATTCCAATGAGTAAAATGTCAGTAAAAAGTATCACTAAATATAAATTTTTGGAACGCAGGGTGAAAGCATTAATGGCCTAGAAAATGGTCTTAAGAGGGTTCACACTTAATGCTTCCATTTGTAACTTCCTCTAAACTGGACTTTTAAGAGGAGCAAGGTACCAGTGGTTGGCTTTACAGTAGTTACTCAATTAGGCACCTAACAATTCTTGTCTCGATGTCACTCAGTCAGTGAAAACAAGTCTAGATACAACATAGGATTGACCTAGCTTGTAATAATTCTGTTTTTATTCAAGACAGGACAAATCAGGGAGCCAAATTTATATACATAGTCACTAAGAGAGTAGGTATAAGCTAGCCATAAGAGGCAACTTTCCAAGAAATGGTACTCACTGTCACCTGAGATTTGGACAACTTTCTTCTGCCTGCACAGTTAACTAAGTGCTAAAGCGGTCTTGACTAAGGTCACTCTTCAGAGTAGCTCCTATTTTAAAAATTTACTTATTATTTACTATTTGTGGCACTGGGGATTGAGCCCAGGGCCTTGCACAGGTAGGCAAGTGCTCTACTTCTGAGCTGCATCCCCAGCCCTTTTTAAAATTTTGAGGTAGGGTATTGTTAAATCACTAAGTTGCCCAGGCTGGGCTTGAGCTTGTGATCCTTCTGCCTCAGCCTCCCCACACTGTTGGGTTACAGACATGCACCACTGCACCCAGCTCAAGGTGATTTTAGATGGCTCAGCTGTACCTCTTGGGCAATCTGTAGGCATCATCCAAGGAAAAGGTAGGCTAGATATGAAAGTAATGGACTGTGACAGGTAAAAGAGGCATTGCTTTAGACTTTCACCAAGAAGAAAGTTCAGAATTTCTGTCAGGCACAAGACAAACTGAACGGAAGTTCTAGGAAAACACTTCGGATCCCTGAGCTGGAATATAAGTGGACCTTATATTCTTGGGATATTAACAAGTGTCTGCTGCTATAAATAATGCTCCGGTTTTAGTTCATCTGCAAACTGTTGAGCCACTGAGACATGAAGTCTAAGGTGAAGCACAGTCCAGAGGGGTGATTGAAGACTTGAATTTTGAGCCAAAGTAGGAGCCAGCATTCCATTATGTTATAGGTACCTTTAGTGGCATAATAGTGCAGCACTAGCTATGCCCTGGCCAGTGTGATTTCTTTGGCATTAGTGGCATTAGTAACAGGAATACTCTGCCTCGTACAGTCTCAGGCAGCTGCATTGTTAAAAAAATGATCAACTCTGGCTCACAGTATATAACAAGCTTCAACTTGTAGTAATTACCAGGAAGCAGCTGGAGTCTTTCCCCAGCTGAAGGAATAGACTGTATTCATCTTGTAAGGAAGACAAGCAGGCATTCATCCAATGAGACAATTAATGCCAATCACAGTTTTTGTTAAATAAAGGCAGTGAAATTTTATCCAAGATGGCATTACTGCTGTCCCAATAGTTGTGGAATAATATAGGTTTGGCATCTTTGCTAAATGCAGCTAAAACTCAAAAGTAGGTTTCAATAAACTCAAGTCCATTAATAGAGGCACTTGCTTTCCTGATATTTAGAATTTTTACACTAGCATTCAGATAAAGTTAGTCTGCAGTCTGTGTGTGCATGTGACATACTTTTCTCATTTTTACACCATCACTGTGCCTCATAAGAATTTGGAAGCCAGGTGTAGTGGTGCACACCTGTAATCCCAGCACTCTGGAAGGCTAAGGTGGGACTGGAAGTTCTAGCTGAGCCTGGGCAATTTAGTGACGTAGCAAGACCCTGTCTCAAAATAAAAAAAAAAAAAAGAGTTGAGGATATAGTGCAAAGGTCCTGGATTCAAGCACCAGTACTTAGAGGCAAAAAGTGAATTTGAACATGTTCCTTCTTTCTGAACCATTTTAAATAATAACAAAGTTCTCTGTTACCTAAAAATTCCATAGACATCTCCTGTAAAACCACCTGACTCTGGTGCTTTTTGGGAACATCATTCTTAAAAATTTTCAGTTAATGTTACAATGGTAATTGGTTTTTAGCTGGGTGTACTGTGGGAGGCTTAGGCAAGGGGAATTGCAAGTTCCAGTCCAGCCTGGGCAACTTAGTAAGATACAACTTAAAGATAAAAATTTTTAAAAATGTGCTGGAGACATAGCCCAGTGCAAAGGCCATGGGTTCAATCCTTAGTACCTGGTTGGAAAAAGGTTTGTGTGTGTGTATATATATATATATATATACATATATATATATATACATATATATATATTCTCTGGGTTTGTTTTAGTAATTTATAATTCCCAGGAATCCTTTTTAGTGAAGTTTTCAAAATTATTTATTAAAAGTTGAAACAAGTATCTCATGAATTGTTCACATTTTTCAGGAGATGCATGTGGCATCCTGAGGGAGCCTGGGCAGATTCCTTACCTTGGCAAAATGATTTTTTCTTCAGCTGTTAGGAAGGCATAGTCATTAAAAGTGCTAAATTTCATAGATGGTGGGTATTTGAATGGTTTTGCTCCAAAATTAAACTCACATTGTTGATATGACATAAAACTAGCTGCAGCAAAAAATCCAGATCTGCAAATAAAAATGAGTACAGAGGTCAATAGAAGTAATAAAAACAAAGCAATGCTCATACATTACAGTGGTTTTCAGAAAGTCAAAATGAGCTAGTTATACCAACAGAAAGGAAGGTGGACAGATTCTGTTTACTAATCTAGGCAGATCTGTGAACCAGAGAATATTCTGTTTTTATCTTCCTATATCAAACGTTGGGATAGTTTCAGGTCTAATCAAATAGGTCCCAAATTACTTGAAATAAATTAACTTCCCACCATAACTGCCTACATTAGTGGAGAAAGCCCCCTCCGCTCACCCCCTCCCCTCAGCTCCAGGGAAAATATGACCATTCAAATTTTCAACTAAGAGGAGCTACTTACACAGTAGATGAAAAGACTTGTTTCTCAGGAGGCAGCTGGTTACCATTTAAAAAGAAGATCATTTGCTTTTCATTCAAGTCTAACAGAAATCCTACTGTGTCTCCTAGTGGATAAAGTGAAACATTGTTAGGATGATGCTGTATACTACCAGGATTCTGGAAGTGTCTAGGGGCACTAAGTATTAAGTTTATAACATGTTTAGCCCATAATTCAACATGTTCATCTTTGTTTCTTCCACGAACGATTTGACCCCTACTTACCAATATTTTCATGTACCATTAAGAAAAAAATGCTGTGAATTGAATGAGCCAGTAATTGTAAGATGCATCCCAATATCAAAGATGTTAACATGTGGAAAACATGTGCATGCTGAGATCAATGCCAAGACAAAATCATGTGCCTCTTTGCCTCTCTGGTGCTATCTAAAACTCCCTGGATAACACTTGGTAAAAAAATTCATGCTCCCTTCTCAAATAAAACAAAACTATGAGATTTCTAGATTTTGTTTTTAGGTTGCCAAGATAGATAAGAACAATGAACATTCAATGCTGGTAGAAGAAATCTGGCAATACCTAGCAAAAGCCTTGAAATTGTGAATCTCCATCGCCAGAGAAGTTTCACTTCTAAGGACTTAACTAGAGAAAATCCAGAATGGTTTACAATAATTGCAAGAGGCAAAAATGTCAATGTCCAAAGATGAGACATCGATTAATATTTTACAGTAAAGGATATAGTACAATATTGAGAAGACATCAAAAGCAGTATTATTGTTTAATAACCTGGAAAACTGTTAAGGTATTAAGCACAACAATAGATGTATATATATCTCCCAGATTTAACTTTTTTTTTTTAAACTGTTTTTAAAACTCTCTGGCAAACACAGTGGCATATGCCTATAATTCCAGCTACCTGGGAAGCTGAGGCAGAATGATTGTAAGTTTGAGCCCAGGTTGGACAATTAGCAAGACTCTGCCTCAAAAAAGGTTGAGGTGGGGAGGCTGAAGCTGTAGCTCAGTGTAGAAAACTTCCCAATATGTGTGAGGCCTAGGCTAAATTTCCAGTGCTGGAGGAAAACAAAAAACAAAACAAAACAACACAACACAAAACAAAACAACTCAACTCTGGATAAAGAACTGTAGGGAGTTTAAAAAGTTTATTCACTTGCTTTATAAATTTTTTTCAAACTTTTATAATAAACATATTCAGAAGTTTTTATTTTAAAAACGAGGCAGTTTCTGAAACAGTGCCTCTATCTTATTTTCTATGAAAAGGGTAAGTTTCATGTTTCTTTAAGGACCTGCAAACCACTGAAATGAGTGCTTCTCTTGGCTTTTCAGTTGTTTTTCTTTCCCACACTATCAATTTAGTCAAGTGAAGCTACCTTCTGATGAGAATGGTCAAATTCCTGCTCCCTTAATGTGCCTGAACTTTCGATTTGCATCCATAATGTTGATTATGGTAGGAATATGAGAGGAACACATGGGGAAGCAGCTGGGTTATAGTCCCCATCTAGTTTCAGTACTGAGACTACAAATCCTTTCAGAGATCCCACCCTCTGCCATATGACCCAACGTCTTCAGAGCATGGCCCCAACGAATACCAATTCCACTGCCATGTTGCCTGGGAAAACTTACTCATTTTACTGCACTATAATTCCTGTGTCCTTGACATCTACATGGCTGCTTTGATTCAAAGCACAGACCCAAAGGAGAAATTCAAATTCATACTAAGCCAATCTCTCTCTCTTTCTTTGCAGTACTCAGGATACAACCTAGACCCCAGTGCATGCTAGGCAAGTGTTCTACCACTAAGCTACCATCTTCAACTCTGATATTAATCTTAGGAGTATCATTTTCTTGTTGACTCAAGAATTTTATATTCTGAAATGTTTTTGCTATAGGAAGGCTCCATCTGAGGTGAATTTATCAGGGAAGCCATTCACATCCATGGCGGTGATACAAAGGCTGATATCCCATTCTCATTTAGTCATCTTCTATTAAAGACATTTTAAGGCTTAAGATAGTAAATGCCTTGTAGTAATCAGATGTCTTAACCCAGGTGATGAATTCATGAAGTAAAAGAATGAATACCTTCTTTCCAGCATGGGTGTACATGAGGCTTGCTTCTGGCATTGTACCAAATCAGCTGCCGGCAGCCATCATATGCACAGGAATACTCATCATCCCCAATGCCATAGCCTTCCTGGAGAGAGACAAGGCCCCAGAAAATTAGCAAGGCTCTACCTGCTCTGACTGGTGAAAGAGAGTGTCTTTTATAACCATTAACCTATTAGCTGGAATTTTTTTTTTCTTTTAGCTTTTTGAGACAAGGTCCCACTCTGTAGTCCAGGCAAACTCGCAGTGATCCTCTTGCCTCAGACTCCCAAGTGCTGGGATCACAGGCATGCACTATCATGCCCAGCAGTAGTTGGAATTCTACACTTTCTGGGTGGAAAGGAAAGCTTATGATGGAAGATAACAAAATTATGACCTAGGGCCACTGTGTACTCTCTTACACGGTGGCCTGCCTTCATGTGTAGAGTATACTTCTTTCTGTACTTTTACTTGGCCCAGACTTGCTTTGCAGAGCATGCTTCTTTTCCTACCTTTAATAAAACTTTGCTACCATGAAAAAACCAACCAACCAAAATTATGACCTAGAAGCCTGGTTCCAAGCAAATAGGTAATGACTTCACCAATAAGTACTTGCTAAATGCCTCCTTTGTTCTAGGCGCTTTCACACCTCTTAGTTCCTTTAATTCCCACTAATGATTAAGAGGCTGGTGGCATTATACTGAATTTTAACAGGAATCAAAAGCTCAGAGAGGTCAAGCAGCTTTCCTGAGGACATATTATAAGAGAAAAAGAGCCAAATTTGAACTTAAACTCTAATGATTTCAAATCAATACATTTTCGACTTCACTACAGCCAGGCAAACACCTTTCCTGCATGTAGTAGACCTCAAAATGCCCAAATGCTTGAAGATTTCATGAGGAAGGTTACAGAAGACGATCAGCTAAAAGCTACTCCTAGATCTGCTGAACTTGTGCATTACACAGGTCTGTGACAATTTCTTTTATTACCTACTGCCTGCCTTTCATTATTTCTTAGCGCTATTAACATAAAAGAGTAGATAGGATCTTAAGAAATTATTTCCAGGGCTAACCAAAAAAGAAAAGAAATGAAACAGAGGAAACACACAAAACAAACAACTGCTATCTTTAAGGATCAATGGTGAAATGCTTTAGTGCAGAAAGAGATCCAAATAAAATTTTAAGTCTTGATGGCTTGCTCATTCAATGGGACAAACAATGAAGTAATGTTATAAACTACAAAAAAAAAAAGTTCCAACAAACCCAACAATATACTAAATTCCAGTAAGCGCTCTTCAAAGTGATCCTTCTGAACTAGTTGGTGTGCACTATTCAGACTATTACAGAGTTACATGAACTGGTATCTAACTGCATCTAGACAGAGCAGAAGTTTAACCAGTGGGCTAGAAGAACACTTGGCTATCCCTTTCAAAGGCTGAACAAATCAGTAGGTAAAAATCCTAAAAGCCTCTGGGAGTATAGCTCAGCTGCAGGGCACATATTTGGCATGTGGAAGGCCCTAGTTTTAATCCCCGGATGCTCCCCCAAACCAAAAAGTTTTTACCACTAAAATTTGGGTATTGGGGCACAGGTAAAAAGCAAACGTTTTCTGTTTCTACTTTCTAATGTCCTAGAGGAATTCCTTGTCAGAACACTGGAAAGAAATTCCAAAAGGATTCCCAGTCACCAAGGGTGACCTAGTCATTACCTTGCAATGTCCCTATGTGTGCCTGGATAAACCCTACAACAGAGGGTTGTGGGACAAAGGGAAATTCTGATTAAATTTTAACCACAGATCAACTGTGATAGAACTAAGATGCAAGTGCCTTTACCTAGCAGAGATGCACTTTCAAAATCTCTTTTTATATAAAAAAGAACAAGCAAGATGTACCATACCTTCTTTCCACTCAAAAACATACCCATTAGCATTAACTTTGATTTCCATTGTCTGGGACGATAAAGGAGGGAATCAGGTAGCTAGCTTGGTGTTCAGGGGCTTAATTCTGAATTGACTTTTCCTGTCAAGTGTATCTTAGCAGGGGAAACATTACTAAAATCAAAAGAAATTTACAGCTTGTCATTCATGGACTATTTGGAGTCCCTTCCTCATGTGCTGGCCACTGTCTTTTCCTTTGCAGTCCAATATCCCAATACCTTTCAGTCATGGGGAGTATAGGAAGGTAGTGCTCTGCTTCTTGCTCTGCAAGTGGACTAAGACATCACTTTCCCATGAGACCTTCATTAAGGTATGAGTGACCCCACAGAGGGCTGGTCAGGGCTGATTTGTGGCAGCAGTGTTGGCTGCATCCTGCCAACTGCCCTCCTAAAGCATTTCCCGTCTTGACCCTGACACTGCCTTGCAGTCTACTGTATTACTTGCTTCTTGTCTCTGACATGGCCTTGGAGTCTATTCTCCAAATCCCTGAGCAGTGTGGAAGCTCCTGACAGGCTTGCAAATCATTCCTTTTCTCTTGAGACGGCCACAGTCATTTTCTCCAAGGCAAGATGCTTCCACATGGTAAGAAGCAAGGCTATCCTGACCAGGGTTTGGAATCTTCTCCAGCTGCTTTGGGTAAATTACTTATTTTCTGTGAATTTAATTTTTCTCAGCTTTCCTTTTTATTTATAGTTTATTTTAACTGATACATAAAAATATAAAAATTGTACATGTTAATCAAGTACCATGTAATGAATGTTTCAACACATACACACATTGTATAATATTTAAATTAGGTTAAAAACAGCTGCCTCCTCAAACATGTATTTCTATTTTTTTTTTCCTGGTACCAGGAATTGAACTCAGGACCTCACACTTGCCAGGCAGGCGCTGTGCCGCTGAGCTATATCCTCAGCCCCAATATGTGTTTCTGCATAGTGAGAACTTTCAAAAATTCTTTTAGTATTTTTTTTTTTTAAAGCAAGGTTTTACGTTGTAGTCTAGGCTACCAGGCTGCCCTTGAACTCACAGCGATCCTGCCTCAGCTGCTAGAGTGCTAGCATTCCAGGCGTGTGCCACCACACCCGGCAGCCACAGCTTTTTGAAATGCATAGTATCAAAAAAAATAAAAAGATGAAATATATAGTAATTATGATTTCTTCTTCTCTAAGTGGGAGTATACTATACTCCCAGACTCTCAAAAGAATTAGAAATAAATATGTGAAAGATATTTTAGCTTTTTTTTTTTGGTGCTGACAACTGAATCCAGGGCCTCATGTGTGTACTCACAGCCCTAACTCAAAAGATATTTTAGGTAAGTCGAGGTTACACCCTTGAAGACCTGCTCTGGCTAACTCTCTATAAAAATATATATTACAAACCAGGCATGATCCACATCCTGTAATCTCAGCACTTTGAGAGGCTGAGGCAGGGGGTTTGCAAGCTTGAACCCAGCCCAGGCAACCTAGCAAGACCCATCTTTAGAGCTGGGGAGGTAACACCGTGTGAAAGTTCGATCCCCAGCACCACCCAAACAACATCAACTAAACCACAATACAGCAAGACAAACTATTTTGTAGATATCCTGAACAAGAACTATCCTGAAGCATCCCATTTTAATGGTCTATCTCTGAGCTCAGTGCTTTGATCACCCTTTCAAAACTAAACCCCAGGAAAAGTTAACAAGAGGAGGTATGGAGAGACTTCGAATCTTTTGAAACTGGGTGTATTTTAGGAGGGATTACCCCATAAAATCACACCCTGTCTGTATAGGGAAAAAGATTCAGGTTCACCAGAACAATGCCCATTTGGAATGAAGTTGTACACATGGCAACATCATTAAAATCCTATGTTTGGGGCCTGGGATACAGCTTAGTGGCACAGCACCTGCCTGGCAAGTGCAAGGTCCTGAGTTCGATTCCCAGTAAACTACCCACCCTGCACAAAAAAAGGGGACAAGACATAAAATCCTACGATTTGGAAAAAGACATCATATCAGACTTCAACAGTTTCTAATGAGGAATCAACTAATACTTGGATCAAATGCTTGTGTTTTTGTTTTTTCCTATTTTATTCTATGGCACTGGAGAGTGAAACCAGAACTGAGCTCTATTTCAGCCCTTTTTATTTTTTGAGACAAAGTCTTCCTAAGTCACTAAGTTGCCCAGGTGGGGCTTAAACTTGTGATCCTCCTGTGTCAATCTCCCAAAGTGCTGGCATCACAGACATGTAGCACCATGTCCATCTGCTTGTTTGTTTTTAAAGAAATAAGTCATCTGTTAACTTGAGTTGAAGATCTGCAACAATATGGCAGAAATTAGTTTCATCTATCAGATGAAATGACTCAACTTTATTGGTCATTAAAAAATGTATTTGTAACTTTCATTGTCAGATATACTATACCTTGAACTGGCAAAGAAGAAGAGACAAATTTTATTTTGAAGCTTCCTCCCTGAAGGAGTCCACATTTCTTCTAGTTCTGGAATATTTTTAATTTAAAAATAAGACTAACTAATTCAGATTCTCCCCATTTTCAAATACAAAGCAGAACTGTAGAATAGGAAGGGACTGAATTCTAGTCCTACTTTATTTCCTACTTTCAATAGCAGTTTTCTTATTTGTGAAACAGAAATAGTTAAAAATGACTGTAGGAATGAGGTGATAGACTCAAGATGCTCTGGAAATAAGATTTTTTTTTTTTATCAAATCCTAAAAACCACCTTTGAGACTTTAGAACATTAAAACAGGCAACCAGTATATTAGATACTATCTACTTTAAATCAGTGCTCAAGATGGAAACTAGACATTTCATGGTAAAAACAGAAAGATTTATACAGTCAGAAGAGAAATTTACTTGAATTGCACTCTAGACCCAGTTACTTATGATTACATGGTGTCTCAAAAAGAGCCCATGCTCACAAGTGCTCGTGAAAAACATAGGTGGCTGGAAGGACCTATGTTGGGGAAGGTTCAACAAAAGCAACAGCAGACTGGGGTCTAGTTCTCTACCTTTATATAAGAGTCTAGACCTGAGCTGTCCAATTTTTCTCTCTCTAGTTTAGGAGTTTTAGTAAAATGCCATGACCAATTCCAGGATGAAAGATAATCTTGCTGAAAGGTTTCTTTAAAAGCTACGCTTATAGGAGGCCAGTTTAGCATGATTTTGTTGGATCACTTCTAAAACCCATGGCACATGGAATGATTTGACATATGGAATGGGGGACTATTATTTAGATTAATGAAATAATCCAGGGGTTTTTCCTATTTCAATGGGCAAACATCATATAAATATGAAAAGGTGCTGGACGAATACACAGTGACAAAAAGCAGACCTCTGCAGAGAAGAAGTACAATTCTCATATTCAGTAACCCGGGCTTGCTTACTTAATGGATTTAATTTTCCCTTTTATATCACCACTTTCTATAACCAAAGAGAAATACTAAATATTGAAAACAAATGTGCTTACTAATTACAAGATAAAAGTCAAGTGAGAGAAGTCAACACAACATTATCATTTTATGAAAGGACAAGAAGAGAATTCCTACAAGGCTCTTACAGCCTCTTAAAGTTTAAATTCAAGGTAGAAACCATCACTAGTCTCGGTATAAAAATTGAGGCAAAAATGTGATTGAGGCTGGAGTAGACCCTCTGAAGACAAAGAAATGCTGAGGGGCAATTTCATTTGTGATTTTCCACTTTTAATCAGTTTAGCCAATATCTGTCGGGGATCTGGCACCATGTGATTCTGCCCAAGAAATGACTGAGCAAACCTGTTTGAAAAATAAATGTGTCTGAGTACCTTGACCCACCTACCAGAAAAACAAGCACAGTGTGCCACTCCTATTAGTGTAGTTCCTCAAGGTACTCACATGATTGAGAAATTTGCTGTCTCGAGTGGCCCAGCCAATCTGCATGACGCCAGAAGTGACTACTGTCACTTCATAGTACCACACTCCAGAATCCACACAGAAGGTGCAACGAACACTTTCAAAAGAGGAGGCATCACAACGAGCCTGGCAAAACCAAAGAATATGCCAACCACCATCAGTGCCTGAAAACCATCAACATAACTGACTACTGGCAAAGCTGAACATAGTTTTTCTTATTAAAGGTTCTGGTGGACTGTATCTTCTGTCCAACCTCAGTTACAAAAAGCATAAAACTGAATGAAATATACTCTGACTAGTTTATCATTTAATTTCCAGGGAGTTCACAGCCATTGTTAAAAGAGTTAATCCTGAAATTTCTAGTCCTCATAGGACCTCCTGTATATGAGCAACTTTTACAGCAGCACAGCTCAACATGCAGGGAGAAAGGAAAGGACCTGATTTGATATGATTGGCTAAGCAGAGATTTAAAATTGGAGAGGTCTCCTTCTGAAACATTAATCTGTGCTCCTTTAGTTGACTAAAATGACAGAGATTAACAACAGACATATTTAAACTGTCCAGTAAATATATTGCTTACAACAAGTGTAGTACCATGTGGGTTACAGTAGACAATGTCTCGAAACATTTTTTTTTTTTTGTATTTTTGAGACAGGGTCTCACTATGTAGTTCAGGCTGGCCTTGAGCTCACTTGTAGCCTAAACTGATCCTGAACTTGCAGTGGTCCTCCTGCCTCAGCCTCCTGAGTGGTGGGATTACAGGCATGTACCACCACACCAGGCTCAACACTCTCTATTCTACCACTTCTATTCTAACCACTCTTCAGGTAGGACATAAATCACTTAGTCTGAAAGACATTGCTTTTGTCAGAAGTAGGTCTTGAAAATGAGGAAAATGTTTTATCCCCTCAAAGATGCCTTTATGGAAGTTTTACCTCCAAGCCATGAGGTGAGATCTTCAGGTACTCGCTGACATCATTGCTATTCAGCATGGCCCTGATGCTACTCAAGTCTACTTTCTCATAGGTCAGTTGTCTCCCTTCTTTTAAAACTGCAAAAGAAAAAGTGGTCATGTTTCTAAGGCAAGCTGTTGAGGGAAAAAAGAAAAGCTACTGCCACCTCTGGCTGCCATTCTCATCAAGGAATGAGAATGGGTGGGGACGCTTAGAACCACAACTTTGCTGTTCCACTACCACATGAAAGCTGATCAATCACATACCAGGAAAGGCAGCAACCTGTGGGTGATGCTTCCAATTCCTGTATCTACTGCTTTGCCCAAAATGAGATCCAAATTGCACTTTTTCAGAATTATTCTTTAACTGGCACTATATAGGTTACACCTATAATGTTGGAGTGGTGGGTGTCACATGTCCAATTGCACTATTCATGAAGGGGAAGAGAAGATGTAACAGTAGTATAGTTTCTATTCTAGTAGCCCTTGAAGGAGGAAAAGAGAAAAAGCCAGGGACCACCCTCATGGTGTAGGTAAGGTATGGCTTGGGGTTGAGGAGCAAAGTTGAAGGAACTGGCCTAGAGGTAGGAGTCAGCAGGACCTGTCTGTGGGAGGGTCAAGAGACAATCTGTATTGCAAAGAGCAGGGTAGACAGTGCCACCTGTTTAAAAGGCCTTGACACAGCAGCAAAATGGTGTCAGTAATGGCTTTTGAAAGTAGAATGTTTTGAAAGTAGAATGCTGAAATTAGAAGTACGCACTGTAATTTTTGTAGTCTCTAGGATACTTTTCTGCTATAATATATCCCAACTACCAGTACAGGACCCTATAAAGAAAAACTCACATTCATTCTTTTAAAAAAAAGTCAGTAAGCCTACCAAAGAAACAGGTTTGGAAACAGAAAAAGACCTTTTCTTTTAAAGGAGCACTTTGATCTATTTTAAATACATGAAGGGTTTCTTTTCCTTTTTTTTTGGTCGTGTGTTCACCTCCCATCACATAGTTGTGCAGCGATAATTTTCTTCAATAAAACCATTCACAAAAATCACAACAAACTGAACTGGGAGAACACAAGACAAAAACTTAAAATGTTATGCATTATATACAGTATTAGTGCATCTCATCAGATAGTAACTGTGGGAAATAAATCTGATTAACAGAATTTAAAAAGGAGAACTAAATTCCAGAAACTCTTGCCAATTTTTAGTATCAGATTCCTCATCCTTCAAATGAATAGGTAGTTTACCAGCCCTCCAGTTTTATTTATTCATTCATTCTTTTTTAGTATATATTTATCCTAATATTGATCACATTCATCATAGGGAATTTGCACCTATACATAATATATTTTCTTTTTTTTCCTATTCCCCTCTCATCCTTTCAACCCTGCTTCTCCTCCACATTTACAAAAGCTTTGTTTCCATTTTTTCCTTCTATTCTCTTTTTTTCCCCTTTTTCCTTCTCTCCCTTCCCCCTCACCCCCTTCTTGTTCCCCTAGAAAAAGACACTTTAATACAGGACAACTCCTACTTACAGAGATTGTCTAAGCTCCACTGGGCACAGAAACCAACTTGACGTTTCAAATAATCAGGCTCATCAGCCCAGGACTCCAATGTGACAAGCCGGTCGCTAATACTGGATTCAGAGATAGTCAATTTATTTTCACCTGTTTGGAAGATGAAATCCTTAAATTAACAATGAAATGGTCAGATGACTTGCTGAACAGGTTAGTAAACAAGGAGTAAAAAGAGGCAGTTAGAGAACTTGGAGACCAGAACGGACTACGTTAAAGTTTCAAGGGATGACATGGTCGAAGAGCTTTAACTATTCTCTGTAACTGTGGTCACTAGGTTCAGATTTTTAGGCAAGAAAATGTTTGCCTTCGTCCCTGTTATTCTTCATTGACTCTGAAATGTCTACCTGGACAAAACAGAAGGTATGCACATTTGTGGGAGTTCAAAGTGCAGGCTCACCCAGTAACTAAGAAAATAAAAGATTTTTAAAAACCAACACAGAAGACATCCTTAGTGCAAGAAGTCACTATACCTACTTGTCTGTGCAAACTTTTCCAGTGCGATAAGTGCAAAGAGCATGACTGTGGGGTGGGACTGTAACTTCTGAAAGACAACAAAAGATTAAGAAAATATCATTCCCCCTGTAGTGGTAGTACAAGTTGTCAGTTTCACTTTATTACACAATGTACACTACATTTTGGGAGGAGTAGTAAAAAAATATTACATTTCTTCAAGTCTTTAATTGTCTATTTAGCTAATACTGTTAGTAATGAAAAACCCAGGTAGTCTTTTTTCCTTAAAGTCACTGAGTTAATTTATTGACACAGAAATTCAACAGTATCTTGTTAAATGTATTGTTACTTTACTTAGTAACATCTACTTTAGGACTCAGTTAAAATGCTGTTGATTCTTACATTCATTTAAACAAACCATACAAACTAGAATTGTAGCTAAAAGTGCTTTTTATTCAGAACCTTACAAGGAAATAGTCAATACAACAATCCAGAAGTATAATGAAATTAACTACTATTGCCCTGGCTTTTAATAGAGTCCCTGAATTCTAAAAATGCTATTGATAATAAAGAAAGCAACACCTGTGTTCACATCACACAAGTTCCATTTAAAGCAAGATCAAACATTTAACATCAGATCTTCTCCCAGCCTTGCCCTTCCCCACAGCTGCGCTCTAGAACCTTAAAGGAACCCCATTCACTTTCCTGCCACCTGCCTAAAAGGCAAAGCTCATATATAACCACCATCCTCTCCTGCTGCAAAGTCTCTTCGGCATCAACACTGTTTCTTCCATCTCCATTCTCAATCCCTGTCTGGGTTTTCCAGCCCTGAACTCGTCATCTGGCTTCTCTATGTCCTACTACCTCTGTGCACAATCTTCTATAATCAGACAGTGTGCTGTTTCTGGACTTCTATCTGCGGTATTCCCACAGTCAAGAAACCCACTGCATCCTCTGCTAGACACAATGAGATTCTAATCTACGGCATGCCTCGGCAGAGGTGCCCCTTCATCAGGAAGGCGGTCTCTCATGAATACTCCAGTCCTCACCACCCACACCACCCCCTTTCACCTCCTCTGAACTCTTAAGGCACTTAGTCTAGAGGAAGAGATTGTGCCTTTGATCATACCCTGTCATAAAGTGGACTCTAAATGTCCTGTCTGAGAGTTTCGTTTCTTCAACTAACCAGTAAACTTCTTGAAGGCAAAGGAGGACTGCTCTATTATTATTATTAAGTACCAGGAATCCAACTCAGGACCTTGTGATTGCCAGGCAGGTGCTTATGCCACTAAGCTATATCCCTGGCCCTCTATTATTTTCTGTATCTGCATGGTGCTCACTTAGAGAAGTATAACTGTGGTCACATATCATGGCAGTACCGGTCTTTAAGATAGTTTTGAAAAAGGCCAATGCTCACTGGCCTGTGAAAATAACTTTTAAAAATACAGACCAGTCAAGACTGCAGTCCAGCCCCGTGAGCGATCTCAAAGCACTGCCCCGACAAAGTGCAAGCTTCACAGATGATATATCAAATACTCCAAGGATGACAGCTGTAAGAGCAGCAGCAGTGAGGGGAGGGCAGGCAGGCGCAGAGATTTATGTACACGGAGAACCTGACCCGATGTTAGAACGCCATGTAATTTTGTTTTCACTGTGCAGCTCCCTATTACCATTTGGTAGATTCTAAGGACACACAAAGAAGTCAATCACAATAGCTATCCTATGACTCATGTTAAAACTAGACCAACTCAGCTGTTTTTACTTGTGATAAATTCCTAGCCTAGCTTTTTTTTTAAACATAGGAGGGAATAAACACTCAGGAAACACCTGCAAGTAAACTTTACAACTGATTCCATTCTTTGTGCCAGGGGTATGCTGGCAATTTGAGAAAAAAGGACAGCTCTGAATGACTAAGAATAACTATCTTTGATGTCTCACTTACCAGACACTGCAGCAAATATTCCAGTATTCCTGGGCTAAGTAAACCTATACTTGCAGGACCTAGACAAATACAACAAATACTGAATATAATTAAAAGTGCCATATTATTTTTAATGGGCAATAATGACAATCAAATTGTTTTGGTAGAACTCTGTACCATTTACAAAGTACCGCATGTACACTATTTTACTAAAGCCTCCTGCTATGAGGTTGGGAATAGTACCATCCCCATCTCACGACTGAGCAGCTGGGCCCACGCAGAGAAATAACTCCAGGGCACTTGGGGAGCACATGACTGAACCTGAATCCATGTATTCTGACTTCTAATCTATTGTTTCTTCCACTGTGTATGAAGTAACTAATCGAACACTTCACATATACTGTGAACATTCTTAAAATTGTTAATAGTCATGAATAAGTCAAATATTTGTGCTTCAACCTAAAGTTCCTTTTCCATTCCCTCATCTCATATGCCTTCAATATTTAGCTAAATTTTATAAAGTGTATGCTTTTTAGTATTATATACATACATATATACATATTGCTTTTATACTAAATTCAACTTTTCCCTTATTCTTAGTTTTAAAGCAAATGAATGCAAAGATTTCTTTCAAATTTTTCTGAAAATCCATAAAGCTAAATGAGATTGCATGTAACTCTGTCCTCTGAGTAAATTTCTTCCAATTAGTCCCTACCCTTCCTTCTTTCTGCTACAACACGTTTGAGCAAAGACTTGCGATGCAAACTATCCCTTAACGTCAAACAACCTGGATCTTCCTCTGTGGCACTTCTTTCAATTACCTGCTAGTTTCTCAGCCAGGCAGCCTAAGACTGCAGATGTGTTCCTGTGTTTGGCAGGATGACCTGAGTCCTGGCAAGCTACTTCTCCATTTAAATTGAGAATTTCAGTCAATTTCTGGAGTGCATCCTAAAAACAAAAATACAAGTGGATTTGGTACATATACTCCTTGGGTTGTTTTTCCAAGAGAATTCTTTAAAACAAAGCTATATCCAAGTGTTATATGTACTCAGAATGACCATACAAAAATTATATCATGTACCCCAGTGGTATAATTATTGTGGGAAATTTTATTTATTTATTTTGTCTTTGAGACAGGGTCTCACTATGCAGTTCAGGCTGGCCTTGAGCTCACTTTATAGTTCAGGTTGGTTTCGAACTTGCAACAATCCTCCTGCCTCAGCCACCCTGGGTGCTGGGATTATAGGCCACACCACCATGCTTGGCTGGGAAATATTTTTTAATGAACCAGAAAGTTTTCTCACATAGCTGTTAGATCACATTTTCATTCAATTGTACATACTACACCAATGACATTATATATATATATATATATATATATATATATTTTTTTTTTTTTTAGTGGTACTAATAATTGTACCCAGGGCCTCCCACATGTTAAGCAAGCACTATGCCACCAAGCTAGTCCTGTTTTTTTGAGATAGGGTCTAGCTAAATTGGCAAAGTTGGCCACAAACTTGTAGTCCCCCATGTTCATCTCCCAAGTAGCTAGAATTACAGTGTACATCATGATGCCTAGCTTGCTGTATACTCCTGAATCATTAAACAGACTAAATGTCAATACAATTGATAACATTAGGGTCCAGTGATACAGAAGTAAAAAGTTATTCTTTTTTAAAGTTACTTTTTTTTTTTTTCTTTTTGCAGCACCGGGGATTGAACTCATGACCTTGCGTTTGCCAGGCAGGCACTTAGGCCACTGAGCTACATCCCCAGCCCTTGTCTTTTTGAAACAGGGTCTCACTATGCCATTCAGGCTGGCCTTGAGCTCACTTTGTAGACCAGGCTGGTCTCGAACTCAAAATGATCCTCCTGTCTCAGCCTCCCGAGTGCTGGGATTACAGGCATGAGCCACCACGCCCAGCTTTTACAGTTACTTTTTAAAAAATAAATTTTACCAAGCAGGAACAATCCCACCAAAGTTTTTAAGGCAAATTAAAAGGAAAAGCCTAAGGAAAGATTAATTCATCCATGACTAAGCTAAAGACTTTTCCTTCAGTCCACCAAGTTTCTATAGGGCCCCAAATAAAAGACAAAGATGTGAGAATCCAAATTTTAAAAAATATATAGACTAAGGTATGAAAGTTTGATATTTTTTATATAAGTAAGGGATAATCACAAACATACTAAACCCTAAAAGATTCAGAAGTGCTTTTTTTTTTTTTTTTGGTACTAGGGTTCAAACTCATGACCTCACAACCTCACACTTGCCAGGCAAGCACTTACACTGCTGAGCTAAATCCCCAGCCCTCAAAAGTGCTTTTAATACAACACTTTTTTCTCTTAATAGAAAACTTTTGCTATAAGGAAACTGCATAGAGAAAGATAAAATCAGCTCAGATTTGAATAAACTGTTCTAGTTTGCAAATAGACTGTCATTTGAGAATGAATGCATCTATTTTTAACATTTAAAAAATACTGAACTAAAATCTTACATAGTATGCTATAGAGGATGTGGTAACTCATAATAAAAAATTTTACACAATGAAATCAATACTGAATAAAACATCTCAAATGTCTAAGAAGGAAATGCATTATATCAGATGTTCTTTGTGTTCATCCTGTGCATAAGCACAGATGGTAATTTCATAAAGGTTAGTATTAACTTACTTTAGTGGGCAATGGACATTCATCTAGTAACAATGTTATAACAGCTGGTCCCAGTGGATCTTCCAATGGAATAACTCTAATTAAAGACTGGACAACGTCCAACCATCCTTCATCTAAGAACAAATCAAGAAGGTTATATAATGGAGTCACTATATTGAAAATGTGAAAATACATTAAATTCATAGAGCCATATGAGAGGATGTCACATGAACATAGACGCATTTTTGCTCTGCATCCTATAGCGTTTGAGAAGCTAATATTTGCACAGCATTGCTAGTTGTCATGGTGGAGTAAAAAAAACCCTGTTACAAGAGTCTTGTGATTTGGGAGCATCTTTATTTGGAGAAAATTTAAGCTATGGTTTTGTGTCCTCAAATTTTGATTAAAACAGTTTTAAATATTTTATTTACTATATAGGAATTAGTTGAGAAAACTAAATATATTCAGCAGTTGGCTCTATTTTCAGATAGGAAATTGAGAGGTAAGAAATGATCCCCTCCAGAACAGTTACAGTCAAAGATCTGTCAATATTAAAAAAAAAACAATTCACCTCATAACTTTAAATGATACAAAACCATCACTAAGACATAAAGCTAAACATTCGGGGTACAATATATATTGTTTATTACACATTTATAAGGTAATTCCCACAAACCAATGGCTTTTTCCTTTGTTATGTATTGTATTTTTGGAATCTTTTATCTTTAAAAAAAGGTGGTCACATTTCATTGTTAATTCATTAGGGACTATTAAAAACAAACTTTAAAAATACCTGTTTCTGCCATTTCGTGTAATGTAATCATTGAATAGGGAGGTTCCTGATCACTGAAAAACAAACATTCCAGACATTAAACTTGAAGAAATAATAAATGACAATTCCAAATAAAAATTCCAACTGCAAATGTAGGGACAGAAAGAAAATGAAGAAACAAATGTGAATGAATGTAGGGAAAGAAATGGGAGCATCAATCAGAGCTACAACTTGTGAAGACAAATTTATACCACATGTGCTTATTTCCAGTCACTACTCATGATGGTTCACACACAAAATGGGCAAATGGGCACTCACAAGGGTCATTATGTGGCCTGAGTTAAAGCACAGGACTAAAACTGAAGACGAGTCTATTCTGAGTTTTACATCCAAGGCTCAACACTAACTGAGAGGAGCCAGGAAGGTCAACCTCCTTTCTCACATACCTTAAAGAAATGACAGGGTAGAAGATGGCAATCCCAACTAATGATTTATACAAGTTAGGGCCTACACCAACATCTTCATTTTCAGGTGTTCTTCTGGGAAATATCACTATATGCTTAAACTTCATAAAATGGTGTTAGAAGAAAAAGAAACCAAACTTAAGGAACTATTTAATATTCTAGACACTGCTCTAAAATTGCATTATATACCTTAATTCCATGGGTTCTCAAGCTGGGGTCTCAGAAATCCTCAGGAAGTGCTTCAGGGAACTTCAATACTGAGATATTGTCTACAAACAATGATAATTCTAATTGCTTGAGGACTCACCATTTATTTGTTTACTATTTTGGATCTGTTTTCTGCTGTGAAAAAAAAACCATAAAGACTACTGTCTTAAATCATTTAATCCTCAAAATAACTTGTTGATATGGGCATTAGTACATTCATTTAAAGTACTTATTTCATGCTGGTTGTCACAACATATCCTCTGTTCTTTCATAAGAGGGGGAAATTACTATCTAAAAAGAATTTTAAAAAACAACATAACTGACTGAGGCAAACACTTCTGGAGAACAGTCTGGCAATAATGAAATTAAGTATGTACACAGTCAGTTCTAGAGACACTTTTACATAGGTCCATAAACTGATGCATATTTTTGTATATTTTGCATGGTTATTTTCAGGAGCAAAGTCTGGCAGGAACTTAAATGACCATCATCAGATGAAAACAACAAAATACAGTACTTTGAGACATACAAAGGAACATGCTATAGCAGTCAGAAGTAGTTGTAGATTTACACACAATATAGGTCTTGAATATAATGTTAAGAGGAGTTGAAAACAAAGAGGTTAATAAAACTAAATCAGTTATGTAAATATAAAAAAATCATACATAACACTCTATTCTTCTGATATAGACATAAAGAATCAATGATAGGGGAATTGGAAGAGCTTATCTTTCATTTTTCTGTTTTTGACAGAGGCTGTTACTATGCTGCCCAGGCTGGTCTTGATCTCCTGAACTCAAGTGATCCTTCTCACTCAATCTCCCAAGTAACTGGGATTATAGGAAAGGACAGATCTTAACTTCACTAGAATGGTTATATTTGGAGGTGGGTGGTCGAAAGGAGAATGAGATTAGGGAATAAGCAAAAAATAATAAAATACAACAAAGATTTGGCAACCAGGAAGAAATAGAGGTACATCCATTCTATATAGAAGTACTTAATACACACATACATTCACACACACACATCCCTCTGCATTGAAAGAACAAGATAAGGTCCCTTGGGGAGCAAAAGTGGAGGAGGAATTTCTGGTGGGAGGCAGAAACTCAGCCAGGAGACCACTGGGCTGTGGTTAGGCACTGGAGAGTGGTAATCAGGAAATGCACTGTACTCTTTCAGGGCAAGGGACCCAAAACCCCACCTACAGGATGGTTCAGATGCACAAATGAAGCTGGGGTGGGATTCCCTCTCAATGAAAGGAGCAGAAAAAGTGATGAGTGCTAAACTAAGCTATAGGTGGTATAAAGAACAAGTTTCCAGTGACAGAAAAAGGCAAAGAAAGCTATGTAGCAGGACCAGGGCTTCTTACCGTGGGTCAGCACTCCAATTTTAGATTCATGGGGTGGGGCAGGGCGGGTGAGACACACACCAGCCTCTGGGGGGCACATGTAACATAACACACAAATAGGGCAAGGAAGAAACTTCCATCACAAGCAATCTACAGGGCTGGAGATATAGGCCAATGCAAAAATACTGGCCTGGCCTACACGGGGTTCAAACTGCAAAAATAACAACAAAAAAGAATATGTGTATGAAATTCCAAATCATGTAAGAATGACATTAAAACATTAAGACTAAGTCACTATCGAAAACATGGAAATATTGAACTTCAAAACAATTTTCTTTTTTACTTGGGAGACTGAGGTAGGAAGATCAGTGTGAGTTCAAGGCCAGCCTGAACTGTCTCTTTTCGAGACAGGGTCTTGCTATGCAGTTCAGGCTGGCCTTGAGCTCACTATGTAGCCTAGGATGGTCTTGATTTCACACTGATCCTCCTGCCACAGCCTCCCGAGTGTTGGGATTACGTATTTGTGCCACCACGCCTGGCCTTCAAAACAATTTTTTTGAGAAAGAGTTTTGCTATGCAGTTCAGTATGACCTTGAACTCATTATGTGGCCCAGGCTGGTCTTGAACTCTAGGCAATCCTCCTGCCTTGGCCTCCAGAGTGCCAGGATTACAGGCATGCAACACCATGTCCAGTAAGATGATTTTAAAATAAGTGTATGTATAGGAACAACTATAAGAGGTATACTAAATGAGAACCAAAAACAAAACAGGTTATATGAATTAAAAAAGAAAGAAATCCTAGAAGTGAAATAGCTACTGAAATAAGTAACTCAAGGAATGGCATAACTCTAGATAGGCCATAAAGTGAAACTTAGTGAATTAGAAGAGTATTGAGGGATTGACTCAGAACACCAGAAGCAATGTTCAAACACAAAATGGCTGAGAAACTTCCACAGTGAGAGCATGACTTTAGACTGAAAGTACATAGGATTAAGATTAGACAATCACGACAGAAAAATAAGAATGACAACAACAAAAACTTTGCTTAGATGAGAGGAAAAGAAAGGTAGGTAGAGAGACTTGGTACCAATTGGCAATTTATTTCAAAACAAAGGAATGGAAAACTAGAAACCGACACCATCCAACTCTCCATGGCAGTGGTGGTGAACTATGGCACCAGAGCCCTGTTGGCACAAGACCCAGTCGCCCCAGAAGGTGAGCATCGGGTAACAGCTGTTTTTTCTAAACTAACAACTTAGTATTCAGGTTTAACTTCAGTGTTGGCAGCTGGCAATAAATAAATGGGTTTCAGGTTGCAGTTTAGGCACTTGGTCTCTAACAGGTTTGCTGTCACTGCTGCATAGTGACTCTTCACCGTGGCAATCGGTGCTCCTCTCCTACTCACATCAGTGTCATTCTTTCCTTCATACAGACAACAGAAAGAAGAGGATAACAGAGATTGTTTTATAATTTTGATTAGCTGTATACATTCTTTTTTAATTTTTTTAGAGACAGGGTCTTGCTACGAAGTTTAGGTTGGCCTTGAGCTATGTAGCCCAGGCTGGTCTCAAACTTGCAATGATCCTCTTGCCTCAGCCTCCCAAGTGCTGGGATTATAGGAGTGCGCCACCACACCAGGCACATTCATTTAGGTATGCTAAACCCACATGTTCTTTCATGTTTTAACAGTCCTATAAACTATAGGTTATAAAATTCTTCTCCTTTAATAGCTCCTAAAAAAAACAAGCATACATCCCCAGCATTTGTGTGGTCCCAAGAACTGAATTCAGGGTCTCATGCACAGGAAGCATGCTCTCTTATACTGAGCTACATCCCTAGCCATTTTATTATTTGATCAGGACAAGGTCTTGCCATATGCTTAGGCTGGCCTTGAACTTGAGATTACCTTGCCATGGCTTCCTGAATAGCTGGGATTAAGGTATGTGCCACCATGCCTGGCTACATCCATGTTTTTTTTCTTCAGCATGCCCCTTTCCTATTTGCTCCACATATGCCTTATTTTTATCCCTAATCAAAAGTTACACATATGTCAGTAAAAACAGGTGTATGGTAAAAGCTACTTTGTTACTCAAAGGCAAATCAACTGTAATTCAAGTGAATTATGTTCTTTATCAACAAGATCAGCTGTTATTTGTAAAATTTTCTTGGAGCTTGGAAGTAAGGTCCCTACCTTGTTGCCATACTCCCTTAATCATTCTCTTAAAACAGGGCAAAGTCTATTCTGCTCCTGTTTTTTCAATGGGCTTAAATTAATATTTATTGAGTTTTACTTCCTTTTTGGGGAAGGATAGCTTTTCATTACAATTATCAGAGGTGTTTTTTTTTTGTTTTTTTTTTTTTTGTCTTTTTAAGACAGGATCTCACTATGCAGTTCAGACTAGCCTTGAGTTCACTTTGTAGCCCAGGCTGGTCTTGAAGTCACAATGATATGAGGGGTGATTTTCAGAAAAATTATTCTTTTTTTTGGTACCAGAGATTGAACTTGTACCCTCGCACTTGCCAGGCAGGCACTTATGCTGCTGTGCTAAATCTCTTGCCCGAAAAATTATTCTTCTTGAAGACCAACAAACATCCCACTATTTTGGGGGGAGTCTCATATAATCCTAAGGATTTGTTTTTATGCACAGATATATGTTATTTTATGTTACAATTTTTGAGAACTAAACAAAACTTTTTATTAATGTGATCATAAAATATTTATAAATTTACTAGCAGGGCCTGAAGCAAAAAGAACCCAGAAATTACTTTTTAAAATTATTACTACAGAGCCAGGGCTCAGTGGTATAAGCACCTGCCTGGCAAGTGTGAGGTCATAAGTTTGATCCCCAATACCAATAAAATAAAATAATTACTACAGCAGCTGGGGATGTAGCTCAATGGTAGAGTACTTACCAACCATGCTGGAGGCTCTGGGTTCAATACTCAGCACCACAAAATAAGCAGGGGGGATGGATACCATCTGTTGAGTGATTATTTTACACAAAACAGCACACTACATATTTTATATACATTATCTCATGATAATTGTAAGACAAGTGTTATTCCCATTATAGATGAGGAACCTGAAGCTCTGAGAAATAACTTAACATCATACTGCTAGTAAGTGGCTGGGCCAGAATTTGCACCTGCATCCATCATGGTTCTACAATTTGTGCCCTTAACTATTATAATGACATGATCTGAGTTAACATGTTTTTGTTTTTTTGTTTTTTTTTAACTTGAACAATGCCCTTTAATTTCACTGTTATTCAATCTGGGATCTTTTACTTAAAATTAGACAAAGCAGGGGAAAAGACAAACAGGGACAGGTGTGCCCTGCAGTTTCAACTTACGAGTTTTCCAAATGGATCTTAGAGGGTCAAGTAAGAAATAATAAGAAAGGAGGATGAGGAAACTCTCTTTGACCTTTGTCCTTAGGTTGCCAACAGAACTTTTAAGCAGCCACGCTCTTGGGTGAAACAACTCATGTTGAAAATCTCTGGTCAATGGAGCAGAAAGGCAAGCACAGTAACAGAGTCTTCTTTAAATCATTTCCTATCATAGCTAGCAACACAAACTCCATACTTACTACATTTCCTAATAAAGATCATAGCTTTAATTAGGGTTTTCTCCTACAGAAATGTTTAGACATTTCCAGACAGGAAAAGGTGACAGCAAGTTAAAACATCAAAATTTGTAATTTAATCTGCCACCAGAAGAGAAATACTCCTCCCCGCCCCATGAATACAAGGCTTGTTGAGTATACACTAAATAAGCTGAAGGAATCCAAAAGTCATAGTTCTTGGCAGAATACTTTCCATTACACTGGAGATGACAGTGAGTCAGATACTTACTTATCTACAAGCGTCCGTATTACTGCCAGTGTGTCCAGCACTAGCCCATCTACATTTTGTTTTTTTCTCCTTGGCTCATGTGGTCCTCGACCCCTCCTTGGTGGACGAACAGGGTCCCGGGGTTGGCTCCTCATATCAGCAGTGGGGACTGCACTGTTGTCGGCCTGTTGCTGGTGGGTGTCAACACTGTCTTCTGCTCCACTGTCATCTCGGCAGATACAGGAATTACCCATGGTAGCAGCAGCACCTCTAGTCCCCAGTAGATTGGCTATGTGCTCCTGAAGAGTCAACAGCAGACCCTGGCCAAGGCTTCTGCTTGCTAAGAACACGGCCCAACCAAAGACAATCATTTAGATAGTTTTCAGTTTTCCAAGTACTGTTTTCATAATCTGGAGTTGAGGAACTTGCATCCTGTTTGTTTTTAATGACTGAATGCCAGAGAAATTTGCAGAGCTGATCTCCAACATTATCAGCTATGGGGAAGTCTGGTCATCCACGGGCAGTTCTCAAAGAAAGAAAGGAAAAGAAAAGGAAAATGAATAGATGATTCTTGACCACTTAATTACTTACACTGTACTAGTTTTATAGATGTTTAGATTACAACACAGAATCATCTTTGGTTATTTATTCATTTATTTTTGGTACTGGGAATTGAACTTAGGACCTAACACTTGTCAGGCATCTTTGGTATTTTTATAGGTTTCCAGCACACATACACAAAATATCTTTGAATAACAGAATTAACAATCAACCAGGGCCAGGGGTCTAGCTCAGTGGCCTAAGCACCTGCCGGGCGAGCACAAGGTCATGAGTTCATTCCCCGGTGCCACAATAAAGAAAAAAAAAAAAGAATTAACAATCAACTAATAATCCCATCACTATATTAGAAAGTTGATTGCTAAGCCATATTTCTGTAAACCATAGGAGGTACAGTCAATGTTCAAAAAACCATACATGTGACTCTTCCTATCCACACACATCAGAAGGATGTGCAATTTATTCAAGGGCTCCTTTTGTGATAAAAATAATCTTTTTTCCTTTACACATATGGGACAAAATGTTTCAAATAAAGTATCTAACTACACCTGTCTATTGTTGAAAAGTTGTAATACAAATGTGATAGCACCTATTTGATAATGAAAAGAATAAGAGTGTTCCTCTTACATTACTAAAACCACATTGATGTCCCATGTAGAAGCTCATTCAAGAATTTACAGAAATCATATAAATAGTTACAGAGTCTTTCCGTTTTAGATAAGCAAGACTGTTTTGGAAATGTGAATTTATATAACAGAGTTACATTCTCACAATCATCAGCTTGTTGCACAACACATCTGTTACACATTTAAGAACAAGATGTATCAATTATCTTTATCTGAAAATACTAAGCACTTTGCACCAGGCACTATGGTGGGACTAAGAGAATAAGGGCAAGGTATAATCCTTGCCCTTTAGGAATTTATGGATGCCATTCCACACAGTATATTTATCATAAAAAACAAGTAATTAGCCAGGAGTGGTGGTGCACACCTGTAATCCCAGCTACTGTGAAGGCTGAGGCAAGAGGATTGCAAATTTGAGGTTAGGCTGGACAATTAGTAAGTCCCTGTCCCAAAATAAAAAATTTAAAAGGGCCAAGAGTATAGCTTAGTTGTGAAGGGCCTCTGGTATCACAGTCAAGAACTGCAATAATAAATGAATGATGAAAAAGTAAACAGGGTGGGGATGGGTATACAGTATGGCACTATAGTGCTCTCATAGCACACTCTGGATTCAACTCCTGTACCACAAAAATCAAACCAAATCCAACCAAATAACCAGCCAAACGAACAAAAACCCCAAATTTAGAATCAGCTTTTCATTGACCTGAGAACATCTGGTTAGGTTCTAAAAAGATAAAGACTTGAAAAAAAAAAAGGTAAAGATTTGAACACAGGAGACTGACATGAGACTGGTAGTAAAAAATTAACAAATCATGCTGGTATTTGGAGACTATGACACACAAGGAAAAGACAATGTTGACGTGCAGTCTCTACCCAACATTTGGCTATATACAATTAATTCCTCATGTCTACTCACTCAGGATTAGGTACAAAACTAGTAATTCAGAGGGACTAGAAGACAAAAATTACTTCCATTATACGGGACAGAATCACAGCAACTTCTTGATATTTTCCCAATCTACTGTTCACATG